>PVKA01012291.1:0-58245 GCA_004027165.1 Ctenomys sociabilis
GCCAGAAAGTGAGGGAGCAAGGATCGAATCCAGATCTGGTCTACCCCGCTTCCCTATCACTTGGGTAAATTAACACTGAACTGTATACCAAATGACAGACATTTAAGAGTGGAGTCTAGCATCACTGAGGTAATATAACCTGAAAGTTTTTTAGAATCTTCTTTTATATAAATTTGGTGGCAATGCAACAATAAAACTGTACGGTATTAAGTATTGATCACCAATTTTCAATTCTCCCCTTTCTAGTTCTTTCCAATTCTTTTCTTTTTTGCTGTTCATAATCAGCTACATGTTCAAGTAGTATCATTGGGTTTAAGACTGACCTGTGAAGACCCTAAACATTTCCTTCTTACCTGTCTACTCAAGTACCCTACAAAACAAAGCTGCACTGTGCTACTGTGAGAAGCATATCTCTGTATGTCTCAGGAAATGCTCAGCAGGCTACACATTTTCTGTATCTATCAAAGCAATAATTTCAATAGTACAGATTGAAAGGGAAGTATCACTGGGCTGTAGCTTGAGCCAATGTGAGGGCTGCTATCCAGACATTCAAATTCCTTTCAAATTCCCAGGTTTAGGAAGGTACTGTCTTGTCTCTGTTCAAACCAGAGACTTGTGTTAAGAGACACTCACAGTTTGGAGTGGTACTGACAGGTGACTTTTTATAATTAGTACATGCCTGCAGCACACAATAACTATATTCATCTTGAGAAGCTGGCACATGCACATGACGCAGCTTAATTCTTCTTGTCATCCCCTACCTCTGCCATAAAGAAGGATAAACTTGAGAGATTGTGGGTAAATGCTGCACACTGAGACAACTGAAATAAATCAGATGTGCAAGTTTATATGTCACATTGTTTGTCTAAATAAGAAACAAAACTATAAATAAAAAAGACAAATCAATTTAGGTCATGAGAGTACTGTCTTCCCCTTGTCTTCTTATTCTGCATTCTATGTATATATTTGAATTAATTGCTTATTTTTTGTTATGGGTGTGGGGAAGCTTATATCTTTTAATATAAGAAGATCTCTTTATTCTTTTCTTCCTTTTTGTATTTGGTTGGTATTGGGTCCCACTACCAGCTCTGACTAATAGCGATCCTCCTGTTTTCAGGATTCTCAGTGCTACGATTGCAGGTGTGCACCACATGCCCAGTTTCAGTGGCAGACTAAGCATGCCCAGGGGTGGGACTGGTGCGGCATATGGCGCTGGGAATGAAATCCCAGTTCCTACCCTTGCTTAAGCAAGTGTTCAGTCTGCTGAACTATCTCGCTGGCTCTAAGAAGCAGAGTTCTCTGCTAGGTTATTTGTTAAAACTTGGCTTGGGTTACTTATTATGAAGTGAACTTCATACTTGATTCTGTGCCTCGTGTCAATGGTGGATCTGTATCTTCTGTGATGTGCAGGAAGCCGTATCATCAGAAACACTGTCACAATTAATAACCCTTAGGGGTGAGCAGTGATGATTTAATTGGGCAAATATGCACTCAACTTTTTAATCAGTCAACCCACTCACTATATAGTGTGTGTGGTTGATTATTACTTACACAGGATTTTTTAAGGAGCATAGAGGATTTGAATTTGTAGTGATGACCGTTTGACACGCTCTTTCATACCATGTTTTCATTGAAAGACATGATGATGACAAAGATGTATTTTTTAATAAACCATAATTTTGTGGCTGTCATTACTGGGTACAGTGTACATCAGTCATCTTCATCTTCCCTTTATCATGGTTTGTAACTAAGAGAAAATTTATCCTGCTGTGGATAGAAGGAGTTCATAATAGTTTCAACATTTCCAGAAAAATATTCAGAAGTGTTGCTGAAAATGTGTTTTTGAGGTCAAATAATTCTGGGAACTGCTGTTTTTTAATTTTTTTTTTAATAAAGACTTTTCAACTCTAAAGCTTCTCAAAGGCTTTGATACGTTAATGTGGAAGTTTGAGATTTCCAAGAAAGAACTGTAGGATGCTGAATTTCCCTAACAAGTTGGATTCTGAGCATTGTTCTTGGGTAGAATGTCTATCGGAGGACCACAGTGAACATACTTGGGAGAACAAGGAACTAGGCATGTGTTGGGCAATTTCCAAGATCCTTCAACACTGAATGCTTCCTGATTAGCTGCCAGAGCTCTGGGTTGACTTCTGTGCACTTTTGTAGCTTAGAAAACTTTCTAAAAATACTTTCTTTGTTCAACTCTTTTCTTTGAAAGTATCTGAGCCCAGGTAATTGATAAAATTGTGAATTTGACCAAATCGGTCTTTGGTAAGTTTCACCATTCTATAGGATTCTTTCCTCCAGCTTCACTAGTTTCTTTCACTGTCTCAGGCTTCTTGCTGGACTCTGCACTCCCTTGGCCGTGCTTTGGAGTTTGTGTAACTCACTGACACTCTTCCATGGGCTTCTGCTCATCCTCCCACTGTTATGAGAGAGTAAAACTCCTTTCCCATAGTTGAAGCACCACTGCTGTTCAGGCTTTCCTATCTTCCCTTACACGGAAGTGACCCTCTTTGCCTGGCAGCCAATTGCTGAGCTACAGAGCAGCCAAGAGTATCTTTATTTATAATTCAGGAAACATGAATTGTTTTGTAAGCTGGGATTTCAGAGGATGGGGGAAATTTTTGGTTACTTAGATGGCGAGATCTCTAATTTAACAAAATTATATACAGAATGGCAAAACTCTATTCTTTCTTTTTAATCTTTTAATTGTATAAATGCAGGCAACACTGGAATTATAATCTAGCAGCTTTAAAATGTTAAATTTTATTAAGTAACCCAATAAATATGAGACCTTAACTGTAAACTAGCAATCTATAAATGAACATATTTCTAAAGCATAAAAATATGCTAAACTTTGATATTATGGTAAAAATACTGAATTCCAGAAAATGCTGTATGAGAGGTTCAAACACAGATAGGAAGGTGTATAGGTAATCAGATCACATATACAAACCTCAAACAAAATTAACCTGAATATGCAAATGTTTTATGTTAGAACATCCATCAAATTATAAACTAATATGCCAAGATGACTTCTCAGTTGACCACAGAGTTCTAATTTTACTGTCTATCTAGCAAGATATCCGAAACAAAATTACATTCTGGATGTTTTTCGACTTAATAGTGACACAAAATGCAATAACAGACTTGGTAGTGCCAGGCATTTAGGGTCTAACAATATTACCATTTTATCACTCTAGCTTTTAACATCCATCCGAGAAAACATATAGGAAAACAGTTATAAATCTTTCTAAAGTAATGCCCAAGTTTTCTTATACTGGAAATAATTTTATGTTATGATGGATAGCTTACTTTGTTTCCAAGAGATAAACATAATTAAAGGGAAAAAGTCAGTATTACCAAAATCTCCTTTTATTCCAGATTCATGCAATCTTTTTAAAGAAACTGACTCACAAAAGACAAAATATAAGAAATGCCTTATATTTTATAGAAGAAAACCAATATAGGATGCAGTAAGTAATTAATAGTAATAAATTTGTATATAGGCTTGGTTGTTTTGAATTGCATCATATAAGATATATTTATTAGATCTATTTCATCACATAAAGAAATTTATTTAAATAAACTTATAATTTCATTGCTTAGGTTTTGAGTTGGGATTTCAGGGACTTTAGCAGGCTGGAAGATAATTTGAGCAGTACATTTTACTTCCCAAATATGCAATGATTTCCTACTGAGCATTCTAACTTTAGAGAATCAGCTCTGATGTTGCCCACGTAAACAAGCGCCCTCTCAGTCCATTTTTGATATCTATGTATTTCTCCTTGTGGCACTGTTTTCTCATTTAGCTGGTTAAACCTGCACCTATACTTGTTTATTACCTGATCAATATTCATCTTCACTGCCCTGTTGCTGAGCATGGGTCTTGGTGCACAGTGGCATCCCAGAAATCTGTTTGGCAGCAACTTCTGCAGAAGGACTCATGTCGATTGGCAAGTCATCTGAAATACTTGGGTGCAAATCGATGTCACTTTAAATTAAAGCAATAAAACTCATGCTCTAAACTCATCTTGAGAGTCTAACACACCACAGATAACTAAATTCAACTTAAAACTGTATCTGAGTATTCTTCATGTTTCTGTGAAAATAAAATCATGAAATAATTCTATCTATCTATCTATCTATCTATCTATCTATCTATCTATCTATCTATCTATCTATCTATCTATCTCTCCCTCTCTCTTTCTCTTTTCTTTTTTGGTACAAGGGATCGAACTCAGAATGTTGGGTTTGCCAGGCAGGCACTTATGCCACTGAGCTAACTCCCTGGCTCAAATTCTCTATTTTCTCTCTTTCATCTTCTTTACCTTTTCCTGTCTGGCTAGTAAAATAGCAGTGTGAATGTAATTATTATTTTACATGTATATGCTGCTTCATGCATATTATTTACATTAGTACTTAAGAGATGAGACAAGCATTATAATCTTACTGTATTTTATTATTTATTTTTTCATGTACTTGGTACAGGGTCTCAAGATACAGCTCGGACTCATAGTGAGCCTCCTGTTTTCAGCCTCCCCAGTGCTAGGATTACAGCTGTACACCACTATGCCCAGTCTTGGTGGCTGGCTCAGTGTGCCCAGGGGTGGGGCCTGCACAGCACATGGTGCCAGGGATTGAACCCCGGTCCTGGCACTTGCCTAAGCAGGTGCTTAGTCTGCTGAGCTAACTTACCAGCTCTTTTGTTTCATTTTAATTTAAAGTTTGTTTTTAGTTTTTTAAGAGACATTACAAAATAATAATAAAAAAGTTAGAAGTGATACAGAATTTCACAAAACATAATATGTATTTGACAGTATTTGTTGTACTGCATACTATTGTCTTCAAATGAGTTGTTTACATTACCAGATAGATGCATGCAAAATTGAAAGGAAATTAGAAGAAATTGAGAAGAGGAAAAAATTAAGTATGAAGCGCTCCTTTCCATGGATCAGTAGAATCATGTTTAGATAGTGGGAAAACAAACCTAAAATCTAAAACACACAGTTACAGAAGCTAATTGTTCCTCAGTGTCTACTCCACCAAGCCACACAAATGGAGTGCTATGTTAGAGGGTGGCTGTCCATTAATAGAAATATTTCCTATTTCTACTCACAGCCAAGTCCAGTTATGCAATTAAAATTTCAAGGAAACTGGTAGAAAATAGAAATGATGGGTGCGTTTTCTTGATAGTAGCATTGTAAAAATGTGACCTTCCTTTTTCCTCATTGTTGATCACTGGACCGTGAAACGATGCTAGGTTATCTTGGATTCCCAGAGAAGGATGTCACCCAGGACATGTCAGAGAAGGAGCATGGGGGGCACATCTCTATGGACTTGCATGCAGAAGAATCATCACCTCAGCTTTTCCTTGATACATAAGAGAAGTAAACTACACTCTTCACAGATGTTATCAGTTTTTGTCTCTTATTTCAAACAGCTAAACTCCTATCATGGGAGAAGAAGCATGTCTTACCTCCACCTGCTGCTATAACAACATCTGACACTGGGTAGTTTCTAAACAAGTATTTTATTTAGCTCTCATTTCTGAGGTTGGTTCTCAAGATTGGTGGCTGCCCCTGGCCGGCCTCGGGTGCAGGCCTTTCTGCTGTGCCACAGCATGGTGGACGGCATCACGGTGGGATCACAGGTGAGAAGGAGAAAGAGATCACACGGTGAGCAGGAAGCGAGGGTCCAGAGGAGTCAAGCTCATCTTTCTTTTTCTTTTAATTTTTCTCAGCAGTAGTAGGGGTTGAGTCCTTTTGGGTTGAATCCTGGGCCTTTGTACCTCCCTAGTCATTTATTTCCACTATGTATTTTATTTTACTTTGAGATAGAAGCTTAGTAAGCCAGATGGGCTTGAACCTATGAGCCTCATACCTCAGCCTCATAGAAAGCTGGGATTTATTATAGGAGTGGACCACCTTGCTCAGTTCAGGTTCATTCCTTTACATCAGTCTTCTGTGGCAGAAAATGATCCAGACCCAGAATACCTGACCCAGAATACCTGATCAGCATTAGACCACCCATGAAAGTGAAGCACCTGTGAACAGCTCTGCTTTAGGCCCTGTGTTTTCAAACTTCTCTCTTCCCAGCATCTCCACACTGAGGGTCCAGCTTGCCACCTTGAGCCTCTGCGCGGCAAGCCTGGCAGGGCAATTGTAATGAATGAGCTACTTGCTCTGACGTCTCCTCATTAAGGAACCATTTTTGCATGATGTCAGTTCTGAGTTTCACCTATACGAGGAGCGTTCTTTGGAATGAACTGACTTATACAAGTTATTTTTAACTTTCACATTAATTGAGAAATAAATATTTATTTTTGTATTTTCTCACGTGAAATGAAAGAAGGTTGTAACTTAGTGCACCTGGACTCACAGCATGCTTCCGCTTTTCTTTCAAGATCATTTCGCTCCTCTCAGGATCTAACATTTAGCACAAAAGATGTGCTTGTGCGGGTCCTCATTTTGTCTTATTCTTTTCTGTTTACAGTGACTACTGTATGCTTTGAAAAGTAGGAGTGAGAATTTATTGGACTTTTCCCTCATAGTGCAGAACAAGGAGTAATCAAACATGACTATTTGGGCAGGATTATTGTGATATGAGTATCCAACATCACACTGCCAACAATTTGCTGGAAGATTTAACTTAGCAAATAAAAATGGAATTTTTGTGGGATCAAAGCAGTCACATATTGCACAATCTTTTTTAATAATCTTAAAGCCTGGAAGTTTCTCAGTTCAATAGCTTTTCTGGAAACAAAAGTCATTTTTCACTGACTTAAATATTTTAAAAATAGGCAGAGATGTGTTCCACAGCTTGATTTTTCTTTTCATTTGTAAAGTTAAATTCTATCTGAGGTTTGTCTAAATGTGGGCCCCACTTTGGAAATTAGACTTAGTAAAAAAAAAAAATATATATATGTAATCATATATATACATATGCATATATGTATGTATACACACACAGTATTTGTATTCATCTACAAATGTAAAATTTTATCATTAAACAAAAGATCAGACATGTACATTTAATATGCCTACTTTTCCTAAATCCATAGATGTAGTCATATTAAAAAGTTAAACTTTACAGTAATAGATGAGATAAGGCCTTTACTCATTAGTTGATTATTCTACACATGCCAGTGCTTTCAGCTACATTCTTACATCAGGGAAAGAATATCCACAGATCATTATTCCTTAGAATCAGGTTTAGGGTTACACTGGCTTTTATTTTTCTTATATGACATATTCCTTCAGATATAAATAATTGCTTCTTTTCTAGAAGAAGATCAAATTATCTATCATTATTTCTGTGATAGTCGCAGAAAATTTCTTTTGTTAACTAGCAATCCATAAAATTTTGAATTTAATAAAAGAATTATAAACCACCACTTTTTATTATTGCGAGTTGGCACAAACAAAAGTGGTACAGGCGGGGTCGGGGAGATGGCTCAGTGGAATAAGGGCTTCCCTGGCAAGTGCAAGGGCCTGAGTTCAATCCCCGGTTCCGCCAAAAAAAAAAAAAAAGTGGTACAGGCAGGAACTGGGTATGCTTTGGTAGTGAAACCTCTCTTTGGGCAGCCCATTCGTATGGGACCCTCTTGTCTCTCAGGAGCCATTCTTATTCCCTGTTCCCCATTCTTATTCTCCAATAAGTTATCCTGCTTAAAAAAATAAAGTAAAATAAAATTTCTCTTTTGATTTTAGTAATTATTTTATTGTGATTGTTACTTTAATTTTAGTAAATCATTTTATTGTGATTGTTACTTTATTTCTTGAAGCATGTTTTAAACAATATAAGAAAAATTTTCCTGTTGCAACAGAAAGCATAAATGCAAGCTCAAAATGAGTCTAGGAAAGCTTTTCGGTTGTGAAGTTCTGTAGATGTCTTTAGCCACTTTATTCTTGTTAGATTGACTTATCTGCTCATTTAGATTGATTAAAACCCAGGTCTGAAGCTTTCCTTAGTGCCCACTATGTGATTCAAGGGCACACAGCTTGGGACAACCTGAAGCCCAACCCACACATACAGGCCCCAGGAGACCAGGGCCCCGTGACAAGGCGAACAGCGCTGCTCTAACAGATGAGCCACATGGAAACAGCCAAGCATCAGTGTGTGTTGTTAAACTGAAGGGACATCATATTTGTTGAAAGAATTGTCACTTGTCTTTGTTTTCTCATTCATTCCTAATTTCAAATTAGTATTAATATGATCCCATGGAAATTGATCTATACAATTTTTTTCAGTGCTGTATACTTGGAATTTGCTGAGAAAACTGATCTGTAATGTTCTTCGGACACAGAAATAGAGGACAACTGTGTGAGGTGTCCCTGAAAAACTTCGTGTAGTCAATGGGGCAGCTTCTAGAGTTCATGATTAATTCATGATCCAGTGCTAGGATTGTGGGTGTGAGTACTACACAAGTAACTAACAAAGTAACACAATATATCATCATGGTTGTGATCATTATATATATATATATATATATATATATATATATATATATATAACCATATATATTGACTATATCTTAAGGAAGTTGGGTAAATGAATGTATATATGGTTATGGAAAAACAGTATGCAGAAAGCATGTGTACAAAGTTTATCTTTTTGCAACATTATTAAAAAATTTAAAAATTTTTAAATTGTGCATTAACTGTTGTGTTTTATGTGAAGCCATTAAAATATTCAAAGAACTTCAGTACTAGAAATATCTACCTATCTTTTTTTCATTTTAATTTTGAGGTAGGATCTTGGGAAATCATTATGTTACTTAGCTGGGCTGGAACTTGTGGCCCTCGTGCCTGGGCCTCTGAGAGAGGGCAGGAGTTGAAGGCGTGTGCTAACACGCCCAGCTGTCTATAACATTCTAAAGTGTTTTTCTTTCCTAAATAAGGACAGTTTCATTCTTGAATATTTTAAAGGTTATTTTTTAAGTAATACATATTTATCATAGTATAATTAAATATTACAGAACTGTTTATGAGGACATGCCATCATTGCCTTCTACACTTTTCCTCCAAAATCTGAATTCCATTCTCTGAAGAGAAACATTTCTATTTTACATTGTTTTGTTTCTTAATGCTAGCTAATATATTTATTTGTATATTTCTTGAGTAAAATTAAACACTACATTGACTCTGCAAAATGAAATGTTGGCATTTTTTGAATATTATCTTTTTTTTACTTTTTAAAAGGAATAAAATATAGTAAAACAGTCCCTTAGATATGATACAGAATAATAGGAATTCAACAGTGGTTGTGATATTGTATAATGTTGTCTTCAAATTATTTGTTTATATTATCAGATATAAGCATGTAAAATTGGCTTAAAAAGTTATAAGAAATTAAAAGAGAGAAGAAAACAGTTAAGCTTTAACTGTTCCTTTCAGTGGATCAGCAGAAATCAGCAGAACACTTATCCAAGCTATCCTGTATATATGCATAGGTATATCTTTCCCTCTTCCTTCCTTCTTTTGTCTGTCTCCTCATCCCAGCTCTTCCTCCCTTTGAACAGATCCATTCCTTTGTACAGTACCTATTGTACCTTTCATATCTTTTTACTCTTTCATTAGCAAGATAATATAATGTCTGCACTGTGCATCTCATTTATTTCACTTCAAGTAGGGTCTCTGTTAGCATCTATTTACCTACAACAACCTCGAGTTTATCTTTTTATGAGACTTTTTCCTTCTCCATGGCTTCAATTTAATAAAATTTACTTTATTGTTTTTAGTCATACTGGATTAAGTTTTATTAAAATACATACATGATTCTGTCATGCCTGTTAGTCATTTGATGGATTCTCATAGGCTCCACTTGAGGAGTGAAAATGTTTCCACCACTCTCTTCCTTCTCTTTTCTCACTGCCTCCCTTCCCTATTCTTTAATCTCACCTTCTGTCAGATTTTTTTCCCTTTGATAAGGCTACTAATATTTAAATCATACAATGTAACCATGAGCAGAGATTCTAAGAGGTTTGCCTTAAGTCAAGTATAATTAAATTTCTATAATCAGCATACAGTGACCATGAAAAAAGTTTATTAGCTACTTGTTACGTTATAGGTATGTGTCAGGTATTTGTTCAGTTTACATTTCCTCCTGAGCTAGTATAGTACTGTGTGAAAGAGACTTCTCATAAATAGTGTCAAATGATCTTTGTGGTGGATTTACTAATGGTCAACTGGAAGACCCAGCTGAATTGAATTAACATGATTTGGGGTGTGGAAACTCCACTGGACAATTTAGGAGAACTGGAGGGGAAGATTTTTTTGTTTTCATTTTTAGGACAGGTTGGACAGGGTGGACATGGTCTCATTACATAGATCAGACTGGTAGTGATCCTCCTGTTTACAGCCTCCCCAGTGCTGGGATTGCAGGTGCATGCCACCTTGCACAGTCTCAATCTCTGGGGGCAGGGCCAGCATGGCAGGCCTAGGGATCAAACTCCTGGCCCCTGCATCTGCCTAAGCAGGCACTTTGATCCACTGAGCTGGCCAGCACTGGAGGGGAAGACTTTGTGCTGCAGATTGCGGTGGAGAAACTTGTCACACTGGCTTTCCTAATATGAACTCACGTGTGTTCATTGTCAGAGGAGTGCAGGTCTTTGCTGTCGCTGGGAATGACTGGTTCTCCTTGGGGAGCTCTGGTTCTTAACCTTGAACACTGCTCCTAGCTCATTATCCAGCACAGATCCCCCAGCCTGTGGGCACAGATCCTTCATCCCACTGGCACAGACTTTCTAGCTTCCACTACCAACCTTTGGGCCTGCCCAGTACAGATCCTTGTCACAGGCTTGCATGAGAAATTGTCGTGGGCTGTAGGTCTCCAGTTGGATTCATGCAGGGCATTGTCGTGGGATCCAGGCAATGTGTTGGGCTCTTCAGCTCTTCAGTGAATGTGCAGATCTCCTGCATTCTTTTCCATTTGACATGTTTACATGAATGTTATAAAATAACCTTATACATTGTTTTGTCCTGGGACCAGGAAGATGGCTCAGTAGAATAAGCACTTCCTTAGCAAGCGCAAAGGCCTGAGTTCAATCCCCAGTTCCAACAAAAAATATATCTTATCCTGTAATAAATCTATTCCTTTATAAGCCCTGAATATGGCAGTCCTCTTTTAGTTGCATTCCACAAGTTGATTGAAATCATGCCACATTTTAGTTGGCTTCAGAGGTTTCATTAACTGGATTTTCTTGCTATTTTCCTTTTCTTTGCAATTATTTCTGCACAGTTACCTTTCATTATAGCAGTGGTATTTTTAGAATCCTTATTATATACCCTATTGAAGCAGGTGACTTTTCTCTCCAGCCAAAGATGTCCATTTCACTGTTGCTGAAGTCCTTCTCTGTGTTCTACTTGAATGTCACTACAACAGTTGTCTTGGAACTTCCCTGGATTTTTCTAGGTGTATCCCTTTCAATCCCATTTCTTCTTAGTTATAGCAGATTCTTCATTTGCTTTTGAAAATATTGTACATAAAATACATACTTTTGTGAATGTCACAAATTATCTTTACTCTTATAGATGATTAATATCTGCTTGTTATAGAATTCTAAGTTGGAAAGTATTTGCCTTCTGAGCTTTGGAAGAATGATTTGTTTTCTGATCCAGTGGTAGTACTACAAAATCAGGTTCTAGTTAGCTGGCCTGTTCTATTCTTTGGAAATGCTCAGGATGTATTTTTTTATTTTATTGAAGTACAAATATCAATGAGACAGTTTTAAGACACCTTAACAGGACAGATTCAATAAATTAATACACTGCAAACTGCTTTCATAATGTTTTGATATTGTACAAGTTGCATACATGATATTATACTTGCAGACATTATTATAGCAGATGTCTCTTATCAGTAAATTAAGAGAGTGTAGCTGTTTATGTATCTTATTTTTTATACCTGAATTATATAGGATGTATTTTTTTAAGCCCTGATAATATGATGTCTCTACATGAGGACTTTCTTTTTTCTTGCTTTGGATTGGTCTTTAATAAGTTTGTTTCTTCATTCTGAAGATTGGTGTCACTGTGAAATCAAAGGAAAACAAGATTGAAAAAGCTTTTCACGTGGAATGCAGAGTCTATGAGAGAAGCGGAGCTCATAAACATCCATGTTGAAGTTTGGTTATCTTCAGTATTTGATTACAGACATTTGGAGACAAGACAGTTATATTTGACCGGATGCAACCCGATGTGAGAGCTTATCAGATCTGTTTTACAGATATAGACTGTTGTAGATGTAGACAGAAATGCTCCTTTCTTTACCTCCTACCAGGGATTCATATATCCCATGTTACATAGACCTTGATCTTTCTTCACATGCGTTTGAAATTTTCTCAATAGATTTTTTACTGTTTAATAATAATAAATCACTACTGCTAGTCCTTATTAGCCCTACTTCCTTTGACTCCTTCAAAATCCATTCAGTGCTATAAATCTATGTCTCCTGAATTGCAACTTGTAAGATTCTAGAGAAAGCTCTTTTACAGTTTCTGCATTCTAATTGATCACTACCCTCAGAGCTTGCATTCTGAAATGGTTTCAACTGTTGTATTTTTTATATTTTCTTGTTATTCCTTTACTTACTGTTTTCTCTGTGGAATTCTTGTGAGTGTAGTACTGGACCTTCCAGATTGGTCTAACTGAGGGTAGCACACCTATTGTACATGTTCGACTGAGGGTATTTTGGGATTACTGGAAGTTCTAAAAGGTTCACCATCACTGGTCTAATTTGTCATTTATAATGTCTTTATTGCTATGTTATGCAGAACTCTGGCACAGCTTCTCTGAGAACTCTCTCCTCTGAGAGTCCTGCTTCTTCTGAGTAGAACTCTTGCACAATGCCTTCCTTTTGTATATAGGTATGGACCTGCGAATGGATGAGATAAAGACTCCTTTGACTATGGAATTTTACAGGGCAAAGGTCATTTTCAGCATTTTGCACCATATTAATTCTTTTCTAGTAGTCTTAGGAAAGTTTAAAATGAGTTGTTTTCTCCTGAAAGAGTGGTGTGGACTGAACTGGTGGCAGGGCCCTCATAGCTGGGAATGACGCGTGAACAGCAGTCATTAAGTGGCCAGTTATCTCGGTTCTACAACAAGAAAATGAAGTTACCCACACCTGAATGAACGTGGAGGAATAGCTCAGGCCCAGCTGATAGCATAGCTCTGCTGAAACCTTCCTTGCAGGTTAGGAGAGCTTGATTCAGGAAACCAAAGATACAGTACCCAGACTTGTGACCTAAAGGAACTGTGAACTAATCCATGAATATTTCCTTAAGTCATAAGTTTGTACTAATTCATTATATAGCAATAGGTTATTAAAACACATTGTATTTTTGATTTTTATTCTTGGATTCTTAATAAAATATTTTCTGTCATTGTGTACGTTTCTAAGGAATCATTTTTTATCTCATTTTTTACAGCACCCTGTTTTTTTTAATAAGGATGTAATACTTCCACAACCCCATGAAGTGTACTGAAAATGTTTAAAGTTCCCTCAGTATCCTTAATTATCTTTTTTTCTGTTTGATATTTCCTTCTCATGTGATTATATCTCCTAATATTTCTGCTGAGGTCTGGCTTTCAGGCCCTACAATCAAAAGAAGTACATTGTTAAGAAAGGTTTCCTTGGTAGCTGCAGAAGTACCTTTTAGCAATTTTCAAAGGTCTTTTCAAGACATACCTTGAGAATTCTGAAGAGGAATCCCACTGGGGTGCACAGGCCGTTGGTGGACTAGTGCTGTACTGGTAGCGAGGACAAAAGGCGCGTACACATCACCTTGCTGCTGGAACTAGTATGGCCAGGGAGAAGAGCTCTACTTTAGAGTGCAGGCGTTCCTACCAGCCTTACAAACTGGTTTTGTTAGAGATCACTTTTAGCTTGGGTTTAAACAGTGGGTTTAAACCAAAGCTAATCTTTGCATGGGGTTGAATATGATTTGGAGAACCATTGTCCTATACACAAATTTTAATTATTTCTCCTTTTTTCTTCCCTGCCTCTTTTAATTTCCTTCCTTCTTTCCTTCACTTCTTCCTTCTTGCCTTTTCTCTCTCCTCCGTTCCCTCCTTCCTTCTGTCCTTGTCTTTACTTCATTTAATTGCACAACTAAACAATTGGCTTGGTTGGTGTAGATTGGTCTTATTTAACATAGTTTTTCATCCCCTATTATCAGCTTTCTCCTTTCCACATAAACTCACTTTAATGTGTATGATAGGTATATGATGGTAATATATAATATACAATATATTATATATCAGCTTTACTAAGATATATTTGACAAAATTATATATTTTAAGGTATACAACATGATGTTTTGATGTACAAGTATGTTTTCAAGTGATTATTACAACGAAGATAATGTATCTATCACCTCACAATAATGTTTATTTGTAGTTGATGGAGCATTTAAAATCTAGTCTCTTTATACATACAGACTTATCAACTCCAGTGACTCTGCTGTATATTAAATCTGTGAAATTTACTCATGTTGTATAACTGAGCTTCTGTATTCACTCAAACCTTTACTAAATACTTTTTTAACCTATGACTTCACACATCCAAGTTGCTTAGAGTTTGGACATAAGTGAGATCATGAGATGCTTGGGTTTGTGTTTTTAGTTTTTAGGTTTTTTTTTTTTTTTTTTTCAGATCGAATGATTGAACTCTGGCCCTTGTGCTTGCCAGGGAAGTGCTTATTACACAGTCATCTCTCTGGCCCAAAGTCTCCTTTCTTTCTTTCTTTCTTTCTTTCTTTCTTTCTTTCTTTCTTTCTTTCTTTCTTTCTTGCTTGCTTGCTTGCTTGCTTTCTTTCTTTCTTTCTTTCTTTCTTTCTTTCTTTCTTTCTTTCTTTCTTTCTTTCTTTGGTACAGGGTCTCACTATGCATCTCAGACTCATAATGATCCTCCTGAGTCAGCCTCCCCATCATGAGGACTACAGATGTGTGTCACCAGGCCCAGTTTTGGTGGCTGGTATTGCTAGGGGCTCCAGCCAGCAAGGCATGAAGTACTAGGGATCAAACCCCAGTCCTTGTGCTTGTCTAGGTGATTAGACTTCTGAGCTATCTCCCCAGACCAACATACTCACTTTCAAGAAATACAAAGAAAGAAAGAAAGATTGGTTACTATTCAGCCTTCAGAAAGAAATCCTTCTCTTTCTGACAGCATGGGTGAGTCTGGAGAGCATTACGCCAAGAGAAATAAACCAGAAACAAAACAAAAACCAGGGCCACGGAGATAGCTCAGTAGAATAAGCACTTGCCTGGAAAGTGCAGAGTCTTGAGTTCAATCCCCAGTACTGCAAGAGGAAAGGAAAGGAAAGGAAGGAAGGAAGGAAGGAAGGAAGGAAGGAAGGAAGGAAGGAAGGAAGCTGTTATCCACTTGGCCCGGCCCATGGCTCCTTGGCACTGGTCTACAGCAGGTTTCATGACTCTTAGGTAATTTCAGTCTTGGTATAACAAGAAGGAGAGATGATTAGAACAGTTATGTTACGTTGACCAAAGGGGTACACTCCACAACAACAATGGCATCAAACAGTCTAGAAAATGAAAAACTGGGAGGGGGTAATTATTAATTTGCCATCTTTTAATCATATGAACTAAATTTGTGGTCTTGTAATAAAATCTAAAATGAACCAGAAAATTGTGTTCAGTAAACAAATGCTCAATATGCCAATTTTTTCCTTAGTGGAGAAAATTTAAAAGGGATTAGGGGAACAAACAGAGAAATAAAAGAGGAAGAGATTAGGAGCAGGGATGGAGGGCAAAAGAGGAGTAACAGACAGACTTCGGGAAACTATTGGAGAAGCCTAGTGAGAAACAAGGGAAGGAATAAAAACAAGAACAGAACAATTACAATAAAACTGGAACTATTGCCACACTCACATTAAAATAAAGACAGCAAAGAAGAAAACAAGAAAAGAGAGGAAGAAAAGAAAGATAAGAAAAAAAATACATCTACTTCAAGGCATGTCTGCTGTCACCAGTAGATCCAAGTTTTTTAATCCCAGCTGGTGAGAGGTAGTTTTAAAGCAGAGTAGTATTTCCAAGATGTGCCTTGAGTTCCACTGAAGTTCGGGCTGGCTTCTGGCTGTCAGTGCTCAGCCTGCAGCAGCTGTGTGCCTCCCACCAGCTTGAATTTGGCTCTATGACCTCCTGTGGATTTGAATTCAGCTCCTTGGCCTTGTCATGGGAATAAGCTCTATGGAATTAACCCCAGCTGCTTTCAGTCCTGAGGTCAGTTGGTCCCTTACTAAGATGACTGCCAGCCAATTCCTCACAATCTACTGCATTCCCTTCTCTGTTCCCCTGCTGTGCTTCTTGGTGGAGGCCGCTGGGTCGCCAGTAGTCCTGTGCTTTCTAGCCACCCCTCCCATTCAGGGAGGCTCAGGGAGAAAGCACTACCTGCTGCCTGCTTCTTCTTTGTTGAAGTCTTCTTTTCCTCTTCCAGTGGGCTTCAATTCTGGCTTCAGGCCCTTGCATGTTCCCAGGGACTCACTTTCCTCCTTCTCTTCCTCGCTGCTATATTTCAGTGTCAGGGCACCAAATTCCAAAGAGGCTCTTTTTCTGCTGTTCTCTGCTCTGCATCTTTCCAGAAATTCTGGTTGCAGCGCTGAGGTTATTTAGTAGCACACGAAGGCCCAAGTACAAGTCAGTGTTCTGTGGCTATCTGTGAAACTATTCCATTCTTCTTTCATCAGTGATATCTATTGGGGTTTATAACTCCCTAGTCTGTGAAAGATTAAGAGGTGCTTCAGTCCCAATCCCAGTCTTGCCTGTGATGGTCAGCCCCTTCTGCACCTGTCTGTTCCAATTCAGCTGCCCTAGAGGCTGGCTCCTGGAAGCTCTGGTCACCCAGGTACTGCGAGGAGGACCTGCTGGCCTCCCTCCAATGTGGTCCTGGTGCCATGTGGAGCGTGCAGCTCCTCGGCAGTCACCACTGCCCCTGACTCTTCCTTTTATCATCTTAGTATGTGGGTATATGTGAATCAAAATATGTACAAAATCTTCTCATATGGAAGTTAGGCTTGGAAGTACAAGGCAGACATGAGGACCATGAGATAAAAGACGGCTCATTGGCTGGAATGCCAACCAAATGGAGAGCAGGATGAAGCCTACAACCCCAGCTTGAGACCTGGATGAAGCCACACTTGAAGAATCTTCAACTGGACTTATAAGATACTTACAAGATATTCTCATTTTGATCCAAAGAGTTGTTATTGGACTTCTGTTATGCACACCCTGAAGAGTCCTGGCCAAACATATAAGCCTCCTCTAACACAAAGGAATCAAAGGTATTGCTGTGTTTAAAATGACACATATTATATTATTGTGTACTTTAAAGGCTAAAATGATAATCTCATATTCTTACCTTTTAAGTTATGGTTTTTATTGTCTTCAGTAAGCATCAACTTAGTTTATCTTCAAGTAAGGATTTTAATGACACATGTTTATGTTCCACAACCCTGTTAAGGTAAAAAGCTGTGTTTGTTATTTATTGTCATCTTAATACATAGCACAAGTTGAGGCCTTGTTTTATGATGTTTAACATATCACATTTTTCTCCAAATGCTCTAAAAAAATGACCATGTAGCAACTGTTAAACTTCAAGCTAATCTTTAATTTTATTTTTGCATATATGGTATCTCCACAGAACAGCTGTGATCTTTCGGAAGTAGGAGAGGTGCTTTAGCAAATGTCACTTTTTCTACAAGGCAGTCTTGAACTCGTTCTCTCAACAGGTCATCTTGACTAACTGGAAATTTTGTGTTTGCAAAATAAAGGAGTCACTTTCTGTCCATGGTATTTTTTTTACTATAATGTGAATGTTAGTTTTATTTCCTTTACCTTCATCACATTAGCATTAAGATTGTTTTATTCATTTTCTTCTGCTTCAGAAAATACATTATCAACCCGGCAGGCTGATAATGTATTTACATATTCATAAGTGATTGTGTCCTTTTTAAAGGAGTGTTGCCCAGTCCTTTAGGGCAGAATTACTCACGCAGGTAACTACTTATTATTAATATTTAAATGTGCTTACTTTACTATGGCAATAACTTTGGAATTTTCTACATTTATGCCAGCCTTGGATTACGTATCTGTAATCCCAAACCCTAAGAAGGCTGACACAGAAGGATCCTGCGACTTCGAGGCCAGCTTAGTTTATATATGAATTCAACACCAGTCTTGACTGTGTAGCAAAACCCTCTCTCAGACAAAACAAAACCCATAATTTTCTTCATTCAGTAGGATGGCTTATTTTATTATTTAAATGTGGCTTATTCTCTGCCCAATCACTATTATGTGACTTTCTAATATAATCTGAGATACACAAGTGTCCTTTTATAGTGTCACATTAATATACAAAAAATTACACATTCTGTCCGTAAGTACCTAACATTGGGGAATAAAAGTTTTCCTGACCAGTACTGAATGGAGGAGTCCATGCTGAGGCTGTAAATCTGCAGGTCTTGTTCCACGATCCTTCTGGAACATTCCAGCAGAGGTCCAGAGCTCGGCAGGCTGCATCGCCACTGATATCATTGCATTTGATTGTGTTTTCCACCTGGGCTGCAAGTGTCACCTCAAAAGTCATTAAAATCAACTGCCGGTGGGAAGTGTTAGAAAAATTCAAAAACAATGCGATAACTTCCATTAATAAAATCCACATATTTTTGTATCTGCTTTTGTTTTTGTGAACAACTGTATTTAGGACTCTGCCTACGAAGAGCAGGCTGCTGTATTTTCTGTAGTTTTCAGCGAGCACAAGTAATCTTTGGTTTTTCTACCAAAAAGGGAGGGAGGGAGAGGAAAATCACTTTTAAATAAAGGTTACTAATTCTGTGATGATAGATTTTACTTGTTGAGCTTCATCATTGTTTGTTTATTTATTTATTTATTTTTGGTACCAGGAATCAAACTCAAGACCTCATGCTTGCCAGGCAAGCACTATGCCACTGAGCTATATCCCTGGCAATTTTTTTTTTTTTTTTTTTTTTTTTTTTTTTTTTTTTTTTTTTTTTTTTTTTTTTTTTTTTTTTTTTTTTTTTTTTTTTTTTGTAATGTTGAAGGAGAATCACGTTTTTTGAAAGGATTTTAGAACAGGGTCTGCAGCATCCACATGGTCTCACTACATAGATCAGACTCATAGTGATTCTCCTGCTTTCAACCTCCTAAGTGCTGGGATTATAGGCATGTGCCACCACGCCCAGTCTCAATCCCCATCTCAGCATGTCCCAGGGGTGGGGCCAGCACCATAGGCCAGGGATCCCATCCTGACCTCTTCACTAAGCAGGCACTTTAGTCCACTGAGCCATCTGGCCAGCCCAGAATCACAATTTTAGAGGAATCATAGTGAGATAGTGGACAGGATGAAGGGGAGCAGACTGAGTGAACCCTGTATCATTATGTCGTCTGCTTCATCAATTAACCCTGCCTCTCCTCCTGTGGAAACCTTTGTTAGGGTGGAGCGCAGCTCTCCAGAAGGTGAAGATTGCTGATCTTACTTGTCCCTGCTCAGGGTAGCTCTAGGTCCACTGGCCACTAGTTTACGAGTCCATGATGTTTTATGTTATTTTCCTTATCTATTTTGCCCAAAGTTTACTTTTAATTTCCTTTCCTCTAGCTGAATTCATACTCATATTTGAGGTCATGTTAATGTGTATGTTCCTTATAAAGGCTTCTTGACCTTTGAAATCAATATGAGTTTTCAGCTTTGTTGAAGTAACTGGCTTAGTATTAAATTTTTCTCCATTGTTCCTGTGCTGTTGACTTAGCACACAAGTTTGGAGAAGATGTAGCAATTCTTTGCTTTTGCTAGCACATCAGAAAACACCGAGTACATTGTGATTCTTTGTGTGTGTTTATTTCTTAGAATTTCACCAATTTTTGTGGGCGTATGCCAGAATAAAAGAGATAAACATCTGGGTGTTGTCAGGGGAGAGAAAAATTTGAGTTCAGTGATGCCAGTGCTTAATGACCTTAAGAAATCTTAGAGCTAATAAGGGTTAGTCCAAGCTTCAGCTCATCATAGCAGCTGGGTTTGAAATAATATTAGTAGTCTTTTTAAAAATTTATGTATTTGGTGCAGGGTCTCACTATGTGGCTCAGACTCATGGTGGTCCTCCTGTTTTCAGCCTCCCCAGTGCTGGAATTACAGGCATGTGCCTTCATGCCTGGACTCAGTGGCCAGCTCAGCATGCCCAGGGCTAGGACCCATGCGGCACATGAAAAGTAGTCTTGTATAATAAAAAAAAAATGCTGTATGTATGAAAATACTCAACTACATTCCATAAATCTATTAGTTAAATTTCTTGAGCTTCTTTCTTTTTATCAATAACAAAACCATAAGACTTAGTTCATTTTATTTCATTTATAGCCTTGTTCTGATAAGATATGCAGTTATTTCATTCACTTTAGTGTATGTGTTAGAGAATTGACTGGCATTATTCAGCATCAAACTTGGTTTGCATTTGTATAGGAATTTTTAAAATATGTATCTATTTATCAAAGTTCAAATTCTATTGTCATTGAAACTAGCTTAAAACATATTTGTTGCTGTTGAAAAACATGTTATTTTATATATAATTGCTTAAACATTTCCCACCAATTCAGAGATGGTATTTTATTGCAGTAACTATTTGCAATAATCAAACATCTTTGAGGGAGAGAAAACTGGGAGGGCAAGCTTGGCCTTTACTAAACTCTAGGAACTCCATCCACCAGTGCAGAGTAATGAAAGTGGGGGATGACAGCAAGGTGTCCAAGTGGGAGGAATCTGGGTGGGGATCCTTATGCATGGGCCAACAGACAGGAATGCTGGGCCTCTAGTCCAGGCTTGACATGCTTTTTCCTTTGGGCCTCCGGTACTGTGAACGTGTGGCCTCATATTTCTGATATATGCACCTTGTCTACCTTTCTGACCATCTAGGCCTTGTTATAGCTCATGGCTCAGGGCAGCAATAATTTTTGTTGTTGTTGTTTGTTTATGACATTTTTCCAAGAATGCAAATTAAACTTGCTAAGTTTTTGTCCCTTACATTTTGTTTTATAATCAGAGTGAAAACTGTGGGCCTAGAAAGGTTACAGTGTGCTAACAAAATTAAATTTAAAGTATAAATATTAAAGAATGAAAGTGTTTGTATTACATAAACATTAGTTTAGGCATAAAAGAACATGATCCACACTAAAATTTCCATGTGTTGAAAATGCTTTATTTCCTTGCACATTTTAAAAAGTTAATTTCAGATCACAGTGGTGGTTCTCAAGCATAATTTGATATGTTTGAAGTCATATCCATAACAGCTGGCAGCCTGATATATAAGAAAAACCAGCAGGATTTCAAAAATATGTTATTTTTAACCAAAATAACAGATATCATATTTATGAGGCTTAATCAAAAATTGGGTAGATAGATTGGATAGAAAGTTCAAGTGATGGTATCTAAAGAAGCTTAAAAATCAGCTCATACGGGATCTCTCTACGATCTAACTCTTGATTAGAATGTTGTGAGCAGGGACAGCTATTGAATGTTTCACAGGGAATCCAAAGAAGACAATCAATGGGAAAGTTGATACAGCTCTTCCTGTGGTCACCAGGCCTGGTTGATAGGAAAACACTTCTGGGAAACTGTAGCTTCTCAATCTTCCTATGTCTAGCTGGGACTGACCCTGGAACAAGGCAAAGGAAGCTTTAAAACACAAGAGTACCATAGAAAGATAAAGATTCAGAAAATTACAGTTATGATAGCATGGTATTTTTAGCAGCTTAATACTGTTGAGAGGAGATAAAGTTATTGAAGACAGTTCCCCAGATGGTTATTTTTATTTAGTTTATCCAGGTCTTATGCAGAGGCTTTGGAAGAAATTCATTTTGACAAGTTTAAGAGCACAGTGATATAAAATACTGAAGATAGTATTTACTGCTTGGCCAAGTCAACAAACCATAGTACTTTTCCCTGTCCCACTCTCTCTAAGTAAACTGTAGTACAGTTGATTAAACAATAACTCAGTATAGGGATGTTTCTTTGAAGAATGGATCACTTCATGTTGAACAACCCTGCCAACTATTTGTGATTGCAGATTTTAAAATCAATACTTTTTAGGAAAAAAGAAAAGTAACAAAATACATGGTCTAGTTCTCCAGTGTATATTTATTTTCCTACATGGCCTTACATGTAAATATGCATTCAGCTGTATTTTCTTTCAGGACAGCTCTGTTCTGTTTTCTCACTGGACTATTGCTACTTCTGAGAATCATTGTCTTTTATTCTATTCAGGACAATGCAAAGAATTTTCTTTCAGAATAAAGTCAATAATAATTAAAAACAAACCCCTAAGTTATTTTATCATTTATTGCATTTTGTTGAATTTATTTGCTTCTGTTGCTTCTGTTTGTTTGATGATAGGAAGTATGCTTTGTTGAAAGCAGCAAAAGGAAAATGAAACATTATGAACAAGGGAACAATGATCTAAATGAATGGTTGAATTCTCACTGGAGCTATGAAAGTCAGACGAAATGGTTTATTTTGGCTCTCTTTCCTATTATGTTACATTACAAACCATGTACTTTTCTAAATGTAGAATTATTGTTCTACTTTTAGGTTTCTATGTGCAAGGAGATATATACCATTTTTATATTTTTATCTACATTTATATCAATTATATATACAATTGATATAAATTATATAATATATAGTTATATAATACTATATATAATCCCTATATAGATATATGGTATACCTATATCTATATCTATGTATAGGCTTGAACATGATTTTGGAACCAGAAAGTGGGAATGTGGGAAAATTAGAAGGCTTTTGAGGGCTATGATAGAGATGTCTTAAGTTCCTTTTGCAAGTTTAACAGAAATCTGCTCTTTGAGAATACTTTCAGTGGGGATTACAAAGGAAATTGGAAACATTTTATTAGAAAATTACTGACTAGATGTTTGTTTTGTAGAGGCAGAAGATGTAGTGACATTTTCCTGATCAGAGTAAGGTCACCTAAGAAATGAATTCGATTGTTTAATTGGGGAAATATTTAAGTAAAGTGTTGAAGGCATTGGCTGTCCTTGCCATTCACAGTTAAATGTGAGAGGAGTTAAGATACAGGGAAGGAAAAGCATGTTAAGCTGAAAGAAACAAATTCATTATTTAAAAAACATTCAGCCTCTTCAGATGGAAAATAATCTATAATAAATTATTTAATTAATCACTTCTGCATAAACCCAATAGCCATCAAGAAGATGGTATGTACTTATGAATAAGGGATGTATACGCTTACACACGGCCTTTTAATTAGAAAAGGCAGTGCAATTAAAACAGAGCTGAGAGAGAAAAAGAGTTGATCAATGATAAAACAGGTAAATTAGCTTGAAATCTACCTGTAGTTGGTATATGTCTGGATAGGTGAATGAATAAGTACATTTATTTTGTTTAAATTAGTATGAGCTGTTCTTTAGTTGTGCAAAAAATCAAGCTTAGAAAAACTAAAATCAAACGAAAGAAGAACAAAGGAAAAAAAATCAGAAAAAAACCTAAAAGAAGGAATAAGGCTGTGTATGTATTGATAAAAATCAGGAGTTATATAATAATTACATTTTACAATCTGAAAATTTTCTGCCAAGCAAAATATTTTTAGAGTAAGATATTATAACTGAAGCCAACATGCAAGTCTCTTCTCTGAGAGTGTAAAAAAGAGTTGAGTGAAGAAACCACAAGATGTTCTGGTAATACCGTCAGTATTCTCCAAGTTTGAGTGAGTGCCCAAGGTATGCTGGGGGAGGACCACGTGGAAGCCTGGGAGTACAGCCTCTGAGGGGTGGGTTTTGTCCTATGAGCAATGTAATGTTTGGTCCTATTGTGGGCAGACTGTGCATTTCTTAGTTTCTCTCTTTATAACTTTGTCTTTTAAAGCCTTTAATATTGACATTATTCACCTTCTAATGTAAACGAATCACATCAAACTGAGGGATTAGACTACACTTCAGGGGAGACAAGGACTTTTCTATAATACAGCTGAAAGGTTGTGCTAGCAGGAAGGAAGAAGGAGTGTTTTAGAGCATGGCCATGTAATTAATTTCCTTATAAATCTTCCCTTCAAAGCCAAATCTAGCTCTCAAGAAAACAGACAATGATTTCCCTCCAGAAATTACTCAGGAGAGCAGGTAGTGCTCAGTGATTGAACCATGACATGTGCCCGTCAGAGACTGACCCAACCACTGGCCAGAGAGTCCATTTCAAGTGCAGAACACAGCGCAGGCATCTGCTCCAGGCATTCCTAGAAGCTTTGTTCTGTGTCTGCACCCAGACAGGTAGTTGCTGGATGATTTCTTATGGGACAGGCTTTATAGAAACTCCCTTGTAGTGCAGTAACTGGGCATCTAATGCTGGTGCTGGTCTCAGTCTGGAATTTCTACCTTTCCTCTATCCCAGTGCCAAAGAATAATTCACATCTACAGTAGTACATTGTCCCTCTTTAATGAAGAAGGGAATGGCTGTGAAAATAGATGGCATAAAGGTAATTATCATGTAAGATTCAATCAGTGTTCATAACTCTAAAATGTTACTTTTATTTGAAATGTTAGATTTATTATTCAGGAAGAAATTCTAAAAAGCCTGTAATAGCTCATTTTACTGTAATGTCATTAAGAAAACCTTGAGTTTTCTTTCACATTATTTTTAAGATCCATCACTGTTCAGCTTTCTAGTTTGTGGAAGATTTGTAATACGTTTTATATTTAATATCTTGCTGCCTTTTTATTCTAAAATGCTAGCCTCTTTTTAACTTAATAAAGGAAATTAAAAAGAAAACATCACAGAGAAAGTCATTATCCTAAGTTGGAGTCAATGCCGTCACTAATCTTCAAAGTCAAGGAGTAATCAGAGCCTGCTTGCAGCCAAGGAAACAGTTTTATTGCCAATAGGAGGAAGCAAGACCCAAGCGCTGGTAACAGCACATCGGGGCTGAATGAACCCCAGGGGGACAGAAGGGAGCATTATTACTAGTTTCCTTTTGCTATCAACTGACAACCTCATACAGGTATTCATGGGTAGTAGATACACACAGAGACAGACTACAGGTCATCAATCCATCAATCGTTACTTTGATAAAACATCTCCCATTCTAGTAATCAGTCTGTTCATGATAACAAATGCTGGCTTTTATTTACTGGTATCAGAGAAGAAACAAAATGCCTCTAATCTTTAAACATTTTTATTATTATACTTGTTTATTTATGTTTAGAGGTACTGGGGATTGAACCCAGGCCTTCACACTGAGCTGTAGCCCAGCTATTTTTAAAATTTGTTTGTAGACAGGATCTTGCTAAACTGCTCAGGAGTGACTCAAAATTGTGACCTTTCTGCCCCAGGCTTCCGAAACGCTGGGATTACAGACATGTGCCACTCTGTTCAGTGTGTTTCTAATATATGAAAGTAACTTAAAATCACTACCTTGTTAATTAATCGTTGTGGGCTGGCCAAATAGCTCAGTGGATTAAAGTGCCTACAAGCACACTCAGGGGCCAGGGGTTTGATCCCTGGGCTTGCTGTGCTGGCCCTGCTCCCGGGGCATGCTGAGATGCAATTGAACCTGGGCCTGCTGGGGCGCACCTGTAATCCCAGCTTTTGGGAAGCTGTAAACAGGCAGATCACTACAAATCTGATCTAGTACTGAGACCCTGAACACCCTGCATACCCTTCCGTAAGATACAAAGTAAAATAATAATAACAATAATAATAATAATAAAATTGCCTTTCTCTTAACTTAGCCTCCCGGAGTGTTGGGATTACAAGCACAGCCCAACATGTCCAGCTGGGATACAGACTTTTTCTTAAATCTTTTGCTAGTACACTCAGGGTTAGTTACTGTCATCTCATTCCTTCCTTCCGGAGCTTAACTTACAGTGGTCATTTATATATGTGCCACAAAAAATGTATTAGTTCTTTTGAAAGCATTCCATAAAAGTGCTTTTAAAACTGTTTCTTTAAATGCCCAAACAGTAAAAACATTTCTTGTAAAATAAGATACATTTTTTGTGAAAATTGAAGAGGCAAATAACTGTGGTAAAAACTGTGACTTTCAGTGGAAATACCCTGAGGGAAAGCCAGCAGGCTTTGCTGGCTTTCCCATTTCTGAGAAGCACAGACAGCAAAAGCAACAGAGCAGTGGCATTTTACTACCTCTTGTGGGCAGAGGACAGTAGTGTGTGTTCTGACATATGGTTGTATAGGGGAGACAAAGTCTTGCCAGCTTTGCTGAATGTCAAACGCCTACTGAACTTGACCTTGTGTATGTATTAAAGTTCCCTGTATCACAATGATGGTTCTCATTGTAGTGACAAGAAAGCTCTGAGTAAGAGCTTGATTGGACTGCTCAGGGTCATACAGTCAGCAAGCAATGGTATCTGAAATTGGGGCCTGTTCTCTCTGACTCCAGTTATCCCAAGTTTACAAAAGACCACAAATTGAATAATACTGGAACGTAGGTAGTATTACTGTAATGGGATGTTTTTCATTAAATCCTATAGGAATATAAGTGATACAAGAAATATTCACGGACTGATTATCAAACTGCTCTGTGGAGTCCTGTAGTTTTAATAATGAATTTCCCAACAAAGAAAAAAGAATATAATTTCATGAGAAAATAGCTCTTTATTTTGTATGTGGCATGCTGGCTGCTTTTGAACAATGGTATTTGGAAGAAAAAAAAAATAACATAAAGAACTCTGTTCCACATAATTTGAAAGCCACAATTCTGGTGTTGGGGTGAATAATTGACAATCCAAACTAGGACATATTGGCTTGAGTAGGAGAAGGAAAGTTCTTGAACAGAAGTAACATAATGCTCCAAGTTCACTTTCAAGACAATGCCAAGTGAAAGCCTTCAGACGGGCCAGAAGGAGAGAAAGAAGCTGCTGAGCTCAACACAGGCCTTCACCACAGGCCTGGTCAGTCCTGCTGCACTTCTCTGTCTTGGTGAGGACAGTACATACCCGGCTATTACATCCCCAGTGAGTGGATAGGTTTAGAAAAAAAGCTACCAATGCAGCTGTGTCAAAGTGCCTTTGAGAAAGAATACTGCACTGACATGAAATGTCACAAACCAACAGATGTAGAGGCACAGAGAAATGTATGACTAAACCTGGCTGAAGCATGTTGACACAGCTAACCAAGAAAGACAGTCTACTAGTCAGCTAAGAGCTCTTCCCTTACCCTTTCTCTGGCACTTCAGGACAGTTTTAATTATTGTCTATGCGACTGGTGAGCTCAGAGCAGTTAGAACTATTGAATTTATATATCCTATGTGGTCATTGAAGTCTTCTCAAGGTTTATCTTGTAGTCCTGTACATTATTCTGTAGTTCCTTTGTCTGTGTCATCCATGTGGATGAGTCACGGCCAATGCTTGATCATATTGCTCTCTGTGAGAGCCTGAGAGAAAGTTTTCTCTTCATGTGACTCTCCCCAGGCACACTTTAGAACTTCAATCTCTTTCCTCTGTGGCTCCACAATTTCCTTGCTCAGAAAATTTGGAGCTCACCTGAGTCTCATGATATTGCAGTACAGGTTTTCCTATGTCCTGAGTCTTCGCTGACCTTGAAAGGCTAGGACCAAAATGTTGGCTGGCCTTGTGGCTCTTCTATTTCTCTGACTCTGACTTATGGTCTTAGGTTGTTAACCATCCAGAAGAAAAGCTGATTAGTATCCTGAAGCATATGCCATTCACTTTGCCTTATCTGACTCAATTGATTTTACTTGTTGTACATTTCCTGTGTTGTTATGTAAGTTTTGATCTACCTAGGTCTTAACCATCCAGCAGAAAAGTATAAAAGTATAAAAATGAAGTATACATCGTGAGCCCATAATATTAAGCTGAGCTGTAAATGGATATGGTCAACAATTTCTTTGAATAACTCACTATGGTTGTAGAATGCTGGACTGTGTTGGATTGTGGTGTCGAGTTCAAGCACCTAAGTTAGTTGAATGTCAATGGAGTGCCCACTTTTGACATGTGTAGACAAAGGAAGGGTTGTAGAAAGAAAAAATCATGATGTGTGTGTATAGACAGTACAGTTGGGATAGATAACGCTGTGCTTCTACATAATTCTATGAGAGGCAAGATCTGCACTAATGGTGGTTGGACAGGATATTATGTCGGCTTTTAGTGCTATGGTCATCCACTAGGTAAATAATTATTGAATTTTTGATATCATTCAGCTATAAAAAAAGATAAGTAAGCAACTGCACTCTTAATTCACTGATAAGAGATATCTGCTGGAATAATATCTGTAAATATAATATCATGTATGCACCTTGTACAATACCAAAACATTATGAAAACAGTTTGCAATGTATTAATTCATCGACTCTGTATGGTTAAGGTGTCTTGAAACTGTCTGATTGACATTTGTATTTTAATAAAATAAATGGAAAAAAAAGAACTATTGAATTTATGTATTCATCTTATAGATGAGCTGAAGAGATTTCTGGAAGAACATTGGTGAAGGATATATATATATATATATATATATATATATATATATATATATATATATATTCCTTATATATAATCTCTCTCTCTCTCTCTCTCTCTCTCTCTCTTTCTCTCTCTCTCTCTCTCGATTTCTAACCCAACATAATATTCATGATGCTTAACTGCTAAAAATGAGAAAAAATCATGTCACATACCACCTTTCATTTTGGGGTCTAATATCAGCCAGTTATTTTAATTTATAATTTATGTTTCCAAATAGATATTTCTTTTTAAAATATAGCAAGTTATAGCAAGTTATGTAATCTGATTTACTTTGCTATGCTAAGTTGTGAGCCTTTCAAGGTCTCACATAATGTCTTCGTTCTCTTTCCCCTGCACCTACCACATTCTCTGGCATATGATAGCCGTGCAGTAGCTTCTGCTGATGTATATGAGCGCTGTGCAGACATGTACATCAACCTTCCATAAAGTTGGTGTGACCCTCATCAAAGTAGTCCATTAATTAAATTGATCACCTGCCACAAGTAGAGAATGAATGAAGGGTCAAGCAGAGGTGGCAGGAGCTTGAAGTTAGATGATTTTCAGACTAAAATTCTCACTCTGTTGTTTATTAGCTGTCACATATCGAGCTAATTCATTTTAAAACTTTAGCTTTTTATCCATAAAATAAGGTATAATAAGTCCATTCTTCTAAGGTTGCTGGAATAATACGTACATAAAACATAAGAAAACATGTCCTTTGGTTAATTGCAGTGAAGGGAAAAAGATGTCAAAGCTCTCCAAAGGCTGCTATAAGCAATTCTTTGTTTTAGAATTGTTTGCATTCTTCTCCTACATGATTGGTGTTACTTTACTTCTACTACATACCTTCCACAAAACCAATTCTGTACTTTGTAAAAATCTTGCTAACCATAAAAGCATATTTTGAATATGAAGAGAGGACTACTGATATTTTACTTGTTTTCAGGAAAAGATGAAGAAAATAATAATGCAACATCCTATAGACAACTTCAAAAATAAAACAGGACAGAACAGAACAGAAGAATATGTTTTCATCATTTCTGTCTTTGACAGTTCTTTCCTGCCTAGCACAGTTGTTTTATTCTCTTTTCCTATTTTCCTTATGCGGCCAGCATTCTCTAGTTTTTCTCTTTTCTTTATTTTAATGTATTTGATACAGAGTTTCACTGTGCAGCTTGGACGTGTAATGATCCTTCTATTTTTAATCTTCCCAGTGCTGAGATTACAGGTGAGCGGTTCCAAGCCTGGACTCATCTGCCAGCTCAGTGCAGTATGGTGTGTGGTGCAGGGTGAGGTGGGGGATTGAACCCTGGTCCCTGAACTTGCCTGAGCAGGTGCTTAGCCATTTGAACTATCCCGCCAGGCCTTCTTCAGTTTTCATCTCACACTTATCGTAGTCTCTGTCTACCTAACCAAATTCAAACCTTGTCAGTTTAGCAGCATTCAGAAAAATAAAACAAAACAAGATAAGCTAAACATTTCCCCCCCACTCTTTCTATGAATTTTCAATTGATGGTAGTGGTGGGTATGGTGGCCAAGAAGACCCTTGATCATTCTGCTCTGATATATACTTTTCAAAAGGTATAAACATGGAGGACAGGTTGCAGGATGTTTTCTAGAGCTGATCCTCTCCTCTTTCCATCATGTCAGAGCACATCTTGCACAGTCTTATTCAGTGGTTCTGCCTTTCATAAGACAGTACTTGAATGATCACTGGGTCCATGGAGGCTCAGTCAGAGAAGGCATGTGCTGTGCTGGATTATAGCAGGTGTGAGATGCAGCCCGGGTGTAGGCTAATGGGATGCCAGTGGGAGTGAGCGTAGGACATCTGGACCAGGGGATGTGCTCAGAGAATGAAACATCCAATTATTATTAAATTAGAGGATCTGTCCTCAAGAACTTCTAGGAAGAGAGACAATGAAATGAGAATAGAAAGAGCTAGAACTGTGAAATGAAAACCTTTATTTGATGCCAGGAATGAGGGAAGGCTACATCATAGTTGGGATCTCATTAAGCTGAGTAGTATTTGGGGCAAATCTTTACCAGGGAAATGTCTGCCAGCAGCAAGAGTGCTGCTCAATTGTAATTGAATGATGATGAGAAAAATGTATATGTAAGTAAGGCAGTAGTCAGAAGCTGGGCTTCAGTGACTCTACACCTTTGAGGATGGTCTGGTTTGGGGGATGTGGTTTCTTCTACAAAAGACTGAGATCAAAGAGGGCAAGCATTTGATTACATGTGCAACATTTTAGTCTTGAAGGTATGGGTTGAAGAGAGCTTCTGGTGCTTGCAATGTTGGTCAAGTTAGGGTGGGTAAGAAAACATGACTTTGTTAGTTTGCCTTGTCATTGCTGGTGCTTGGAAGAAAACCCCTACTAGAAATCCACGTGTATGCAAAAGTAGAGGGGTCTTCTTCTTTCCTGAGGAGCATGGCTACAGGGCAGTAGAACATAGATGTCCCTTTTCTGGGTGGTTCTCCTTGACTTCCTGTCACCTCAGGGTTCAGTTGACAAAGGATGAGAGTAGGTATAGTGAGACTCTTTGCATAAAAGACTTAGAGTGACAGTTACTATTTGCCCTGGTGTGGGCAAGTCTCATCATTAGAGAAGTAGGCACAAAAAGTTCATCACTCCTCTCATTATTAGAGTAACTGTCTTAGTTACTCTTCTCTCATTGCTGGAACAAATACCCAAACCCAAAATGAAGGAAGGAAAGGTTTATTTAGCTCACAGTTACTGGAGGTTTCAGACCATACTCAGCTGGCTTCAAAGCAGAGTGCATGTGGTAGAGACCAACTCTTCACAGCAATAGCAAAAAGATGTATCTAACAAAAAATGTAACTTTTGCATCTGACAAGATCAGTCAAGTCCCCTCAGGATTTACACTGAAACCCTGTACTGCAGTTTGTAGATTCTTTGTCAGTGTCAGCCATCTGGATGAGTCACAGCCATTGCTTCATGAATTTGTAGTCTGAGAAAGCCTGAGAGAATGTTTTCTCCCTAGGTGACTCTCCATAGGCACACTCTACATCGTCGATCACTTTCTTCTGTAGCCCCATAATCTCTTCAATCAAAAATTTGGGATATCACTGAGTTACAGGATGTTACAGTACAGATAACCTTATGTCCTGAATCCTCGATGACCTGGAACAACTGTTGCCCAAATATTGGCTGTCCTTGTAGCCCTTCTTTTTCTCTAAGTTTTTGGTCTGCAAACTTTAGTTGTTAAACATCAAGAAGAGAAGCTTAATGATATTATTACTCTAGAACAGAGGCAGTTGAGCTTAGCATCACTCTCTGTCTGAATATCAAATGCCTTAGACATAACATGGAACTGCTATTTTCCAACAATCATTGATATGCTAACCATCCAGCAGAAAAGTATAAGCATAAAAGTAAGCCATATTAATATGCTGAGTTGTAAAAGCCTCTAGTCAACAACTTCTGACATTGCTAGTTCTGCAGATAATCCATTACTATTAGGGACTACTGGACTATATTGTATTATTTTGTTGAATTCATGCACCTACAATATTTGAGTGGCATTGAAATATCCATCTCTGATGAAACTAAACAAAAAAAGGGGGATATAAATGAAGGACCATTTTGTAGTGCAAAAATATATGTATATACAAAATAGTTAGGATAGATACACAGCTACTTTCTTAGTTCAATGACAAGAGAACACTATACTAATAGTGTTCAGACAAGATATCAAGTCTGCATCTTGTACTATGAATAAGTACTATGAAGATAACAATATGCAATGTATTAAGTATTGTAAGTATCCTACTAATCTATTTTGAAACTGTTTCATTGCTTTTTCTTTTTCAATAAAATTAATTAAAAATATTCCAAAAAAAAAAAAAAGCAAAGGGAGGATCTGCAGCCCCAGAAGGAGTGCTAGCCTCTACTCCCTTACTTACTTACATTTGTATGCAGAGTATTTGCCTCAGGGACTCACACTCATAATCCCAGTATTGGATCAAGAATCAATCACAAACTCCAGAAGCCACCCTGTGACTGCATGTAGCTTTGTGGGAACAACCAGACACGAACCATACAGTAACCCTGAATGGCAGTACAGTGCTAGTATGCCACTGTATTTCAACTTTTTTTTGTGAAGCTTTCTTTCTAATTTAGTCTTGAAGTTTGTCTATTGAGATTGGCCATAAACCATCATAACCACTATCAAGAAAAGGCTTGATCAAAAAACCAGGGATTGGCTTTGTGTTAGGTGTGGCACAAAGAAGAGTGAAAATGGAATGACAGGGTGAACAAACAGAAGAAATCTATTACTCACAGGTCCCAGAGAGGTTAGACAAGCCGATAACAATCTAGAGGTGATAGAAAAGGGGGTGGAGAGAAAGACAGAGAGAGATACGGAGAAATGGAAAGAAAATGACAGAGAGCCAGAGCCAGAGAGAGAACCTGTGGGATTATGCCTCCATCAAAATCCATGGGTGTTATGCATACATACTGTCGGGGCTTTGCTCTTGAGCAACAGACTGACTGTTTTTAAAGAAAATACACACAGAGTGGGTAATTTACTTGCTTGACTCTGGCATAGGTTTTTTTTTTTTTTTTTTTTTTTTTTTTTTAATCAGCAGCAGCAGCTGTGGAGAGTGTTGAGTTCTTGACAATGACACAATGGAAAATCTACCTCTATCACAGATAACCACAAGTGTGAAGAAGTTGTACATAGCCCAACACTGACAGAGTTCTCCTGAGTTTCAGGCAAATCATGTCATGCTTAAAAAGAGGATGAAGCAGCAACTGTTACAAAATGATTAGAACAGAGTACTTTTTTCTCAGACAAGTTTGTTTTGCTATGGTGTGAAGTCCAGTTGGAGGTGGTATGGACAGTGAGAAGGGTTGGAGTATTTGGAAGAGTAATTATTAGTTCTGTAATCTAATAGCCTCCATCTAAATTCTGGCTCACCATAAACTATTCTGTGACTTTGGTTAACTTAGCTATGCTTTGACTTTCTAACTTGCAAAAGTAATATTTTTTATTATTCTGCCAGGATAATATTATTATTAAATAGAAATGGGACAATGATAGTACTTAGCTCACAGAAATGTAAATACTAAGTGAGGTAACTCCTGAAAAGTACTTAACACATAACTGATTAATTGATATAATAAGCACTAAACTCATGTTAGTGGTATGATTTATATAAGAAAGGGTATTTTTAATCTCTGTCATACCAATATTGCTGTACTCTTTTTATATGTTACTTAATTTTGACTATAGACAAGAATTGCTTTACCTTCAATTTTTTAAATTCAGGAATAGATTACGTTTACCAATGTGTGTGCATTATGCTCACCCTTTTTTTATGGAACTCGGGATTGAACTCAGGGCCTTGAGCTTGGCAGGGAAGCGCTTATTCTACTGAGTCATCTGCCTGGTCCCTCATCCCTCTGATAGTATTTTTTTTCTCTTCTTGTGTTCCCAGGAGATGAAAATTTTCTTAGGGAAAACAGAGAAACAACACCAGTTAATTATAGTAATACTCCCCCCCTTTTTTTTTTAACATTTTATTTCTTTTCAACAGGCAGGAATACGCTTCTGCATTCTTCACATTAGAATGTATGATTCTTCTTTTTCTTGATGTTGATCTCACCTATATTTCCCAAGTGTGTTCAGGTTAAAGGGAGAGGATAAGCATTTACACAATTTAATGTTATTACTATATATTAATATTTATTATGCATGGCTGGTGAGATAGCTCATTGGACTAAGCACCTGTTTAAGGGCAAATGAAGGAACTGGGATTTGAGCCCCACTACCTACTGCATGCTGCTCCAGCCTGCCCTTGGGCGTGCTGAGCCATATTCCATGTCCAGCTGTGGTGGTGCATATCTGTAATTCCAGTGCTGGGAGGATGAAAGCAGAAGGATCACTACGAGTCCAAGCTGCGTAGTGAGATCCTGTACCAAATACATAGAAAGGTTTATTATGCATACAAGAAATATTCTAGGAAGACACCGATTAAGAAAACAAACATTTCTGCTTGTGGAATTTATGTTAGAGGAAGTATTCACTAATATAGAACATAAAGCATAAACCAGGCAAATTAAGTAACATGCTACTAGGTGATAAAATTTAAAGGAATATAGCAGTGTATAGCAAGGTAAAGAAGGTATAGAGTGAGGGATGGGAGTTGGTGACAAACGTACATATATTGATGAGGGGTCATTGAGAAGATAGCAGTTCAGAAAATGCTTGGAGGTGACAAATGCCAAGGTCTGAATGTTGTGCCCTGCACCCAAATTCATAGGGTAAAATCCTAACTTCCAAGGTGATGACATTGAACCTGAGGCCTTAGAGTAGAAACTAGACTATGAAGAATAGATCCCATGAATGGGATTTTTGCCTTTATAAAAGAGACACAAGGAAGTTCATTCAGCACTCCTACCCCAAGAGGACACAGCGAGAAGGCATTGTGTGTGATCTATGTAGCGGGCCCTCTCCACTCACCAAAACTCTCAGTAGATTGATGTTTGACATTTCATCCTTTAGAATTGCAAACATATGTTTTTATGGTTTATAAGCCTCCCTCTAGGGTACAGTATTTCATTATTGTAGCCTGAACAATCTATTGTGGTCTACAAGATAATTACCCATAATGATTACAAAGAGAAGGGGGTTCCTGATAGGGGTTACCACTTATGGGAAGACCAGGAGCAGAGCACACATATGACTCTTCTACTGGATTATTCTAAGAGTTAAAAGGGGCAAGGTCATCAAAACTCCTGTGTGGTACTCAAGGGGATGCACTTCCCAGATCTTCTTTGTGGAACGAATTTTTGTTCTATGTGGGAAAGGGGCCAGAAGGCAGACTCCAGGTGTCGGTTCTCTCCACTCTGCCTCAGTGACAGAGTTCCTCACCCGACAATGTGGTCTCCCAGGGCAGCCTGTGCTGGGAGCTGGGCTGGGAAGGTCCAGCCACATGAGCTCAGAGAAGGGAGCGATGTTGGGCAGCACTGGGCCCAGAGCTTCTTACCCACATGGCTAGGGTATTTGTGGGCTCTATCTGAGGTCAGCTTTTCCCTCTGTTCAGCCCATCTTCCTCCTCTTCCTTTCCTGAGATCTTCACTGTGGCAAAACTGAGCTAATGTTGGCATAGCTTACTGCATTGTGGGTTGGCTCTAAAGTTTTAGTATTTCAGGAGGAAAAATTGCATGGTAGGGACAGACTTTGACTTGCAGCTCTTGTCGTTAAATATGTGCTGTTTGTCACACATCTTAAATTCTTTGATTCTTAATGATCTCATTTAGAAAACTGGGCTGATAATTTTAACTTGCATAATTTGTTTTAAATTATACAAGAAGTATGTAAAGTTATATGAGTGTTTTACACACAAGTATGGGTTATAGCATAATCATCATGCTTTATTCATTTTCTATTATTTCACCAGCACTATTAATCAAGTGATCATTGAACAGATACATACATGAAATTGCTATTTTGTAATTTTCAGGTAATTTTGTAACATAATTGGCAGAAAGATGGAAGATTCCATATGGGATGAATTTTACAAGTTGAACATGTCTATGGGGTCAGGTCTGAGTCATGAACACTGGGTGGGTATGTGGTTCCACATGGCTCCAGTGTCCTGAGGTCACTTTTGTGGCGTTCCATCACCTGCAAAAACAGAAGGAAAGAAAGGGATTGTGTTCTGAATTTGTACTTCCTAAATGACCTTTTATATTTCATTTATAATATCTTGTCCACTTTTCTGTCTGGCTTACTGTCTTTCACTTAATGTTTTCAGGCCATACTCCATATTTTAGCTATGAGCACTCTATTTAATTTATGAATTAAAAATGTCTTTCCTTTTATGGTTTAATTTCTCCTTAGTAATGTCTTTTGTTGAATGCTAGATGTGAAACTGAATATGGCACATTTATTTACTAAAAAAGTTTTACATTTTTAATATTTTATTTGAGAAAGGGCTTCTGATACTAATGTCATATATTTTTCCTCTAAAGCCTTAGCATTTTATTTTTTACATTAAAATCAGTAATCCCTCTGAAATTGACATTTATATGTGACATCATGTAGCGATCAAAAATTAACAATATGAATATCCAACTGATCTCTTGAAGACAAAGCTTTTTCCTCCCACTGCAGTACACTGGGGAAATGAATGAAGCAGTGGTGTGCTCAGGTCTGTTACTTGATCCATCCTTTCAGACTTTTTGTCAATCTTGTTCCAGAACATTACAGTAATTAGGATATATTTGGCTCTGTATTGCTTTTCTTTAAAAAAATGCTTCAGCTAGTCTGGTTTTTGGCATTTTTTAATTAAATAAAAATTTGCTGGGATTTTTGTTTGGACTTCATAGATTGAGTATAATAATGTGTAAAGTTTTAGAAACATGATTGCCCCCCCATCCCGATCTCCACCATCATGGGAGCCATTCAGAGCCTCTGAGAGCCTTAAGAGTTTCAGTGAGATGCTCAGGACAGGAGAAACTTGGACACGCGCCCCCATCAATGAAGTGACAGTGAGCATGGGGCATCTTGATGGGCCAGGCAGCAGGGGACAAATACTTCCCCCTGTGTCATCCAGGAGAGCTCAGTCTGGAGAAGCCCTGGTGCCTAACCCATACTCCTCCACTGTGGATCAGGTAGTCAGCACAGGAGTTGCCCAGCACATGACAACTGTTTTCTCAGAGTGGTCCCAGGATAAATCCACTCTAACAATGGGAAATACTTTGCATCCAGGCTCCTAATTTATGACTTGTTCTGTTATGTAAGTATAGACTTTACTTTTATGGACTGAAGTACAAAATCAATGGTTTCCACAGTTGGTAGTGTCTAAATTGTCTTTCTTACTGATTGTAATACTGTAACTAGGATCTCGTATTTGTTATAGTCTGTTGTTCTCCCTTGTATAGGGAGAACTTGAGCACAATATAGGGAGTAATAACATACCACATGCTCGAGGGTACTAACCTCACCACAGCCCTATACCAAAAGATAGAAGTCTGAGCCAAAAAAAAAAAAAAAAAGCCCATATTCTACACTCAGTTATCTGAGAAGGTAGGATCTGGAGAAAAGATATAAAAGAAGAATCGCCTATGCACAGAAGATATCCATGAAGTATAGACTATTCCTAGAGAGGCCTTGATATTAGTGATATGGCTACCTACTACCAACTCACAAGGATCACTACAGAAAGCAAAATAAAAAATTGTTTTTTGAAGCACAAATTGCAATCTCAAACTTCACTCCCATGCAGAACAAGTTCAGGAGAGACATCAACATAAGAGAAATTGGAAGTTACATACCTGAAATTTCTGAAACGATAGCAACTGAGGTCAAGAAACTACATCAAGTTACAGAAGAATCTTTCATGTCAAAAAGGCAATGACAAGCATAATGAAAGAGTTTCTCAGCATATCTAAAGAGCAGGTAGAAAAAAATAGAGAAGCATAGAAAAATTATGGAAAACTTTAATGAACAGGATAGGGAAGAAAACAACATTAAACAAAAGAGAAAACAAAATACAATTTAAAAAGTTAGATCGTGTACACCCTGTAATAAATACATAAAAAAGGGGAAAAATAAAATTTCAAATTCAGGAAACATTCAAAAAGATATTGAAGATGATAAAAATTCCATTAAAAGCAGGCAAACCCACTTGAAGGAAAATGAAGATAGACATTTAGAACTTGAGCACAACAGTATAGCTAGCGATCATAAAAAAAATCTTAAAAATAATAAGGAATTCTAGGGAGACCGAAGCAGGATTGACATAAATTCAACACCAGCCTGGGGTTAGTGATTTCTGGGGCAGCTTGAAGGATACGTTGAGACCCTCATCTCAAAACAAAAGAAAACAAAATGATGAGAAAATAAAATTAGTTGGCATTAATAAAGAACTGAGCCAGAGGTATAGCTCAGGAGCATAAGTTCCTGCCTGGCAAGTACAAGGTTCTGAGTTAGATCCTTGGTACCATGAAAGAAAGAAAGAAAGAAAGAAAGAAAGAAAGAAAGAAAGAAAGAAGAAACCAGGAAGCTACAATCCAATAGCTGCAAATCAACAGATAGATGGCAATGAAAAAGCAACACAAATGATATAAAACATCTATTTGTAGAATTAATAATAGAAAATTTCACAAGCATGGGAAAAGAATCTGATGTACAGGTAAGTGCGGTATATAGAACCCCAGTTTTCAATAACCAAAATAAATCACCCTGACATTAAATAATCAAGATCCCATTAATTTAGAAAAACAACAAAATATTTAAAGCTGTTAGAGAAAAGAAAGAATTCACCTATAAATGAAAGCCAGTCAGATTCACACAGATTTCTTAAACAAACAATTAAGTCAAGAAGAGCTTGTTGTGAAGTATTTCAGGTACTGCAAGAAAACAACTTTCAACCCAGATTGATGTACCTTGAAGAACTATCTTTCAAACTTATTGGAGAAATAAGATACTTCCATGGCAAAGATCAACTGAAGAAATTCATGACCACAAAATCAACTCTACAAAGAGTATTGAAAGATATCCAAGGGCTGGCCAGATAGCTCAGCAGATTAAAGTGCCTGGGGTACTTGAAAGAATAAACAAAATTGGTAAGTTTTTAGCCAATGTAATAAAAAAAAAAAGAGAGAAAAACTCAAATTTGAGGCCTCTCGGACACCTCAGCATACTAAAGTTCCTGCATAGGCAGGCTCAGGGAGCAGGGTTTGATCCTTAGTGTACTGTGCTAGCCTTACACCTAGGGCAAACTGAGATGGCACCCCTATAATCCCAGTGCTTGGGAGGATCACTCTTAGTATGATCTGTGTAGTGAGACCCTGTAGATCCTGCACTAAATACATAAAAATGAAACTCATGCAATAAAGAATGAAAAGAGCAAAATCAACAGATCCTGTAGAAATTCAAAAGATCATCAGTATTTATATTAAAAATTGTTAGTCTTGGCCTGGAGATATAGCTCAGTAGCACAATCATCAGCTTCCTGGCAAGCTCAAGGTTCTGAGTGTAATACCTGGTACAAAAAATATTGCACTTATAGGTTGGAAAACAAAACATAAATGGACAGATTTGTAGTTACATGCAAATTAACAAAGTTGAATCAAGAAGATATTAAAGTTCTGAATAACCCAATATCAGTCAATAAAATTGAAAACATAACTACAATTTAACCAATAAGGAAAAGCCCAGGTCCTGAGAGATTCAGGAAGTCTACAAGAAATTTAGCAAAGATGTAAAGCCAATTCTTATAAAACTCTTTAATGAAATTGAAATGGAAGCACTTTTATCTGATTAATTCCTGGGGGCAAGTATAATCCTTTTAAGAAACGCAAAGAAAAACTCAACCAAATAAGAAAACTAGAGGCAAATCCCCCTAAAGGACATAGATGCAGAGGAGATGGCTCAGTGGAATAAGAGCTTGCCTGGCAAGTGCAGGGGCCTGAGTTCAATTCTAGGTTCTGCCAAAAAAAAAAAAAAAAAAGATGAAGAAAAATCCTCCATAAAATAATCACAAACAAAATGCAGCTAATTCTCAAGAAGTTATACATCATGACCAAGTGGAATTCATCCCAGGAATGCAAGGATGGTTTAATATACATAAATCAATAAATGTAATCTGTGTATCAACAGAGCCAAAGAAAATCCCATGACCTTCTCAATAGATGAAGAAAAGTGTTTTGATAAGATCCAGTACTGAGAGTCAGCCAAATAGCTGAGTGGATTAAAGGGCCTGCAAGAGGCCAGGGTATGGCTTGGTGGAATCAGCGCTTTCCTGGCAAAATCAAAATAAAAAAAAAAAAAAAAAAAAAGAGGCCTGTAAGCAGGCGCAGGGCCCAGGCCTTTGATCCCCAGTCCTGCTGTGCTGGCCCTGCCCCCAAAGCACACTGAGACACTGCTTGAGACTCTGCATGGTGGTACACACCTGTAATCCTAGCATGTGGGAGGCTGTGAAGATGTGGATCACGAGTCTGATCTAATAATGAGACCCTGAACACCCTGTAGACCCTTCTCTAAAATACAAAAATAAAATAAAATAGGTACTCATTCATAATTAAAAAAAAAAACTGAAAAGCAGAAGAGATGGTAAATTTTACCATCAATTTGATAAAAGCTATTTATGGCACACCAACAACCAACATTACACTAAGTGGACAAAAGCTGATAGCTTTCACTTTAAAATCAGGAATAGAACAAGAATGTCCACTGTCATCACTCCCATTCAATGTAGTTCGTGGGGGTCATGTGTGGGGAGAGAACTGGGCAGCTTAAGTGCATGCATGGCAAGTTCAAGATCCTGAGCTCGATCCCCAGTTAAAAAAATACATTTTTTTTCTATAAACATGAGCCAGAGTGATTAGACAAGAGAGGGAAATAGAATGAATAAGGATAGGAAATGCACAAGTGAAACTGTCATTATTTGCAGATGACATGATACTCTACATGGAAGACCCCAAAAACTCCACCAACAAATGTCTACATTTAAGAATCAAATTCAATAGCTTAACTGAATACAAAGTCTGCACTAAAAATGAGTAACATTTTGGCACATGAAAAACAAACTCACTGAAAGAAAATTTAGGGAAACCACACCTTTCCCTCTAGCATTAATGAAAAAAATAAAAAAGAAATTCTTAGGAATGAGTATATCACAAAGTAAAAGATAATGTGGTGCTTGATCATTGCGACAACTTGGCTGCATCGGCTGCAGCAGTGCCTGGTGTGGGAGCCCAGCCCGAGAGCGTGCTTGAGCCGGTACTGGGGTGCAATTGGTTTCATCCTAGACAATGTATATAAAGGAGTTGAGGAAGGCTTTCTGCCACCCTGCTGTGCTTCCTTGGAGAAGTCGAAGTCCCAGTCTTCAGAGGAGCTTGATCTTCTCAGCCGTGACACTTTGGAAGAGCTACGATCTTTGGTCTTTGCTGTAGAGCGCTGGTCTTTGCAGTCAGCATAGAAGGAGGAGAGAGGCTTGATGGACACCACAGCGGCTGCTCCTCCTCCGCTCCTCATTGTTTTCTGCCACCATGCATTGCTGCCGTTTGCCTGGGCTCCAGTGGAGTATGAACTGAGGTGTCCACAACTGTGAGCTAAATGAACCCTTCCTTCCTTCATTTTGAGTGTCGGGTATTTGTCCCAGCAATGAGTAAATGGTAACTAAGACAGATATATACAGTGAAAATTATAGTACTCTGAGAAAAGAGATCAAAGAAGAATTCAGAATATGGAAAATATTTTTTGCTCATGGATAGGAGAAGCAACATTGTGAAAATCGCCATACTCTTGAGTGTGTTATACAGATTCGATGCAATCCCAATAAAACCAGGGTGAGTATACCTCACAGATCTACATAAACATTCTTAAAATTCATCTGGAATGAGAAGAGAGTTAGAATAGCAAAAGCAATGCTAGGCAACAACATCAAGGCAGGAGGCATAGAAATCCCTGACTTGGAATTGTAGCACAAAACTACTATAATAAGATCAGCATGGTACTGGCAAAGGAACAGACTCGAGGATTAATGGAATAGCTTACAAGATGCAGACTCAACTATAAGCAAACTCAGCCATCTTATCTTTGACAAAGAGGCCAACATGTTTTACCAGAAGAAAGATAGCCTTTTATCAAAGAAAGAAGGAAGGGAATACACACAAGATATCAAATACAATTGTCCTACTAATTTTGTTGGTTAATTGAAAGGAAAAGTTAACGCTTAATTTTTTGATCAGTTTTGCATGCCTATATCTGTTAATGCTAACAACTACTTTGAAGATAACAATATACAATATAACAATCATTGTCAGATTGTCAGGCCAACCAAATAGCTCAGCGGATTAAAACACTCGCAAGCAGGTGCAGGGGACAGGTGTTTGATCCCTGGGCCTGCCAAGCTGGCACCCCAGGGTATGCTGAGATGGCAATCGAGACTGGGTGTGGTGGTGTGCACTGGTGATTCCAGGTCCTGGGAGGTTTGTAAACAGGTGTATCACTATGGGTCTGATCTAGCAGTGAGACCCTAAGCACCCTGTAGACCCTTTCCTAAAAAATACACAAAAAGCATTGTTAATTTCCCATCATCTTGTTTTGAAATTCTGTATCATTTTTGATATCTTAATTTTTATCTTTAAAATAAAAATCCTATTGATTATTTCCATCCAAAGATGAAGTGTAAACCCTTCAATATTTTCTATGCTTTTCCTGCTTATAACACTCTCTTTAGGATTGACAACATGATTATTTTCCCACCATTAGAATAGCTAGAAATACTTTCTTTTTTCCCCCCTCTGGAAATGTCTTTTCAAAAAAATTACTACTGTTTCCTTTTTAAACATACAAGTGGAGTAATGAAATATCTGAATGGCAGCTGGATCTGGGTTTTCCTTAAAACCGTATTTTCTTTTGCAAACTTGAATCATTCTTTAGAAAAATCTATTCACTCCAAATTATCTATTGGCATGAAGTTACTCACAATATAACTGGCAATGTCTCCATGATTTGTACTTATTTCTGTTGAAACTGGTTATTTGTTATTTTTTCTTTTATGATTCTATCATTTTTGTTATAATCTGTCAATTTTATTAATCTTTTCAACACAAAGTTTTGGATCTGTTGATTTTTGCATTTCATGTTTTAAAAGTGACATTAAGGTGACTGGAGAGATGGCTCAGTGGAATAAGCGCTTCCCTGGCAAGCACAAGGGCCTGAGTTCCATCCCTGGTTCTGCCAAAAAGAACAAACAAAAAAAGTAACATTAATTTATGTTTGCATTTTTCATCATTTTCACTTCTTTTCTTTTGGTTTAATTTACTTTTCATGTTTCAGCTCCTTGTAATGAAAGTAAACACTGATTTTTAGTCTTCCCAATTTTTTATAGATAATTTATTTCTGGATAGTGGCTTGGTTGCATTTCATAAGTTTGATGTGTGATATTTTCTTTGTTATGTGGGTTAGAATATTTTAAACATTTAATTTTTGTTGGAACTGTGGATTATTTAGAAGCAACATGCATACAAGTTATTACATGATTATAGTGTCAATATGTGTCATAGGAACTGAAAGAATAGTTTGTAACTGTAAATGTTCACTGTCAACTTGATTAGAAATTGTCTGGAAGATTAGTAAAGCATGCTTTTGGGTGTGTCTGGAGTGGAGGTGGGGTTCCAGAGGTGCTTGACCTGAGACCAGCAAACTGAAGAGGGAGTACCCGCCCTGACTGTGGGTGGCACTGTGCCAATGGAACCATACAAGTGGAATGAGCATAGAAGAAGGAAGAACTCAGACAGCATCTGAGCAGCTCCATTCTGCTGGTACTGTTGTGTCTTTTGCTGCTGCTGTCTCCTGTAGGCCTTAAACTTCAGCTGCTTCAGCCCTTCAACGCAGACTCAAACTGGAAGCTTCAGGGAGCCTCCAGGATTGTCAGCCTAGCACTGCTTTGTGATCTTTGTTATTCTTCAGTCTCCTGCCCCTTGGGTTGAACAGTTGCTGGACTCTTGGGCCTTCCAGCATGCAGACAGTTGGGGACTGTTTCCACTAGGATCCTGTAAACATATCTAACAATTTCTCTTGCATGATTCTATATAATCAAGAGAAATATTTATGGTATAATGACTAGAAAAATATATTTCACTGCTTCCATTGCTCCCAAGAACCCTAAGTAATAACCTAATTTAAAAGGAAGACACTGTCATGTGAGCTGTCGTAAAAACAATTACAGTAGTAAACATGAGTGAGAACTCAGTTCTATAAGATCTAGAAGTACAACTTGAGTTATATTAGGCATAACCATTTCTCTGTCTTAGCTAGATCATATAACTATATTGCCACACTAAAATAGTTGCTGATGACATTAGAATCTTCATCCTTTTTAAAACACTTTTCTAATTTTTAGATTTGTAATCTTTTTTTTTTTTTTTTTTTTTTTGTCTTTTCGAGACAGGGTCTCACTGCAGCTCAGGCTGGCCTTAAGCTCACTTTGTAGCTCAGGCTGGTCTCGAACTCACCAACAATCCTCCTGCCTCAGCCTCCCGAGTGCTGGGATTACAGGCCTGTGCCACCACGCCCAGCTTAGATTTGTAATCTTGATGTTAATTTTGAATCCGTGTTGGGACCCCACATCCTTCTAGTTGTATCTTTTTTCTGTTTGTCACTAGCTCTTTGTCTTTATCTGTCTGCCTTTTCTGAACTGCAACGTGATTAAATTAATTGGTTTAAAAATACACTGTGTCATGCTGTGAATATTGGATTTAAATACAATTGCAGTAGGTTGAGCTAATTAATTAATTGGGCTTCATTTTACAAGCTTGGAGTTAAGGATGCTTGAACATAATATGTAAATTTATGCAAAATGTGCAAATTAGTATTTTGATTCAAGCATCCTGGCACTTGGGGTAAATCTATTGGATGTAGAAAGTGTGATCTAAGCTACAGTTACTCATCCTGTAGGTTGAGTTGTCCCCTAAGCATCTCTTAAATCTAGGTTTTGTTGGGCAGGGCTGGTTTGTAGAAAGATGGTCTTAGAAAGAGAACATGAAACATTTTTAGGATTATTCACTTTAAAATCCATATGTTTCAAATATCAAAAAATAGGAAGAAAGGTATTAATGACATGGAAACTTTTCAGAGTTGGTTTTAAAGAATCAGTTTATAACTTAAGCAATTTTCCTGTATTACTCTGTGCTGGGGTGAAATCAATTGTATTTGTTCATTCAACTAGCATGTATACAATGCGTCTAGTATCTCTGACATATTGGGTATTGATAAATTAGTAATACATCTTTTTTCTTCACAGGGCCCCTACAATTGAAAGGTAGTCTACTGTATATATTTCATTCTGGTGCACTGTGATAATGATGCTAACAAGTACTGCTGTTGCTGTCAGTTTTGGGTTGAAGTTGTATTCCATCCATTCCTAGAAGACAATGTTCTGGTCATTAAGAGTGGGACCTAAAGTTAGCTAAGAATCCATTCAGCACCATGTAACAGAAAACCCAAATCAGTGGTTGAAACAAATAGGAGTTTATTTTCCTCACACTTGAGAAAACACTGACATGGTAGTCACAGACATTGGAATATGGTACAACAGTATCAGGTTCACGAGGCTAAAATTTCCTTGGCTTTTTAGTGTCAAAGATCAAGATAGTCACTTCCTCTGCTACCAGTGCTGCTTCACTGAAGAAATAGTGAATGAAGGAAAAGAAAGGGCCTTTGGTTAACACCCTTGCACTTTTATTCAGTAATAAAGGCTCTTATCTCTCATTCAGATTTTCCATTATATCTAGTATATAGTCAGGACATGGATTTAAGTTTAAAGCAATCACTGGCCAAGAGCAACGGCCAAGTAAATTATTATCAAGTATGATTTATCTCTTGGGACAGTAGAACTACTCTTCTATGTCCAGATCTCCTTCTTACTATGATTTGCCTTTTTGTAAAATCAGAGGAAAAGGATAGGATGGCTTTGGTAGAAGACGACTGTGCCTGCCACAACTTTCACCTTTGAAAGAATTATTAGTAGACACAATATCATAAAGTGTAGTACATTTTTTAACATCCTCTTTCTTGGCCTTTTTTCATCTATTCCTTCCTTAGTCTCATCTGAATTCTATGGAGGCTTTTTCTTTATCCCTTATATGTAAATTCTCACCAAAACCCAACCATTTCTTTGCTGAGACCAGAGTTGCTCTCTCTTGGCAATTGTCAAAATGTTTCTCTTTCTCTTACTTATAGTGCTATTTGATATAGTCCACTATCTTCTCTTAGACCCAGTCACTGTAAATACAGAAGGCTCGTTTGGTATTTCCAACTTGGGAAGCAACCTGGAGACATATCATTTCTTCTTCTCTGACAGTCTTTACACAGAAATCCAGTATATTCGTTAAATTCTGCACAAAGGATAATCAGGAACTATCTGATTAACTATCAAGATCTAATCAAAAGCTATCTTTCTTCCTTAGGAAGGGAGAAAAACAGTACATAAACTTCTAGGAAAAACAGGACAGATGGATGAATAAATATCTTTCTTGTTACATGATAAATCCTTCAAATTGAATACTGATTGGAAAGAATAGAGATAAAATGACAAGTGACTGACCTTGTGTCATGAAAAGTGAATTGAATTCAAGAGAATATGGAAATATGAATAAATATATTTTATTAAAGACAGGAAAATGTGTGGTATTAAATATGGTGAAGTGATTTTCACAGAAGTTTTCTCCAAAACTCTATTTTCTCTTCCTCTTTATTATTTTTTTTCTTTTCTGTTTTCTTTGTGGCTGGCTCAGCTCACCTTTGGGGCAGGGCTGACATGGGTGTGGTGACAGGGATCAGAACACGGCCCTGGCGTGTGTGCCCAGGCTTGGTTAAGTAGGTGCTTTAGAGAGCTGAGCTATTGCACTGGCCCTATTGTATCTTTCTTTAACTACAACCACTCAATATTTCCAGCTTTGCCTTTTATGCCCCTAATTTTATTTCTAGCCAGATATATTTTCTTGATGAAAATATAAAATGATTAGATTCCACATTGCATTTCTCTTGCACCTCAGATTTCGTTTTGTAATGTAACTTTGTATGTCAAAGGATATTACAGGAAAAGATAGAATATTATATAAAATACCTTTGTTTCCTGTATTTCACATTTTGTACTATATCCTTCCTGAATGAATGAACTGAATTCATTTTCTTTGGGCTCTGTGAAAGTGGTATGTCTTTTTGTCTATAGTGTTGGTAAATACTTCAGTGTTGTAGGAATTTTAACTGAGTTTTATTATAAACAGGTTTCAATGATATCTACTTTAGTAAATGAGATATAATAATCATGAGTATGATCACCAAGAAATTACTGAAGAGTTGCAATAAATACATTGAATAATTTAGATTTAATAGAATGATATCACAAAATGTATTTTCCCACTTGAACCCCATCTATAGACTAAATATTTCCTGTCCACCTGGGAAACATTAAGGGTGCCACCTTAAGAGGCCACTGATTATCTTCCAAGTAAAGAACAATATCTTTCTGGTAATTAAAGTGTTCAATTTAGGGCACTCATTAATACTCTGAACTCCTGCCTTAGCTTATTACTACTATATAATTGGACCTGCAACATTATTTTTCACTATGGTTCTTAATGTATCTAAGGTTGAGTTTAGGGATAAATAGGAGCAAGAGAAGAGAATATTCTTAGAAAACTCAGTTGGATTTGTGTTGAGGGCTCTGCATAAATATCTCCAAAAAAGTGGCTTATATCTCCCATCCTACTTGCTGCTCAGCCAACCTCAGGCACATGGAACCTTTTTGTTGTGTTTCTCTGAAATTAAAAAATGCCCACTTGGCCTTTAACCCAATTTTATAGCATAGAGTTCTTAAAGCGTTGGGTCTCCACAAAGAGATGATTGGTGTCTGGGAGCTCCAGGATAGCCTTGGGATTAAGTCTGGTTGCCAGGGGAACCAAATATATGTTTCAGGGTTGGACCCTTCACTGTGATTCCCTAACCTCAGGGAGAGGGATAGGGTTGGAGGTTAAATTAGTCACTAATACCAGTGGTTTAACCAATCATGTAGTGAGGCTTCTGTAAAAGCAATAAGGTCAGGGCTCAGCATTTTGGGTTTGTTGAACATGTGGGGGTGCTGGGAGTGTGGAGAGGGCAGGGGAGTTCTAAGGCTCTTCTTCCATACTTTGCAAAGTGCATTTCTTCCACCTGGCTGTTCCTAAAGAGTATCTTTGTGGCAAACCAACAATGTGGTAATATTGTGCTTCTGTGAGTTCTGTAAGGCATCCTAAAAACCTACAGAAGGTGAGCAGACTGCTATAAGCACCTCTAAGTTATTGTCACATGCTCAGAGGTACAGACGTGGACTTGAAACTGACATTTGAAATGGGAACAGTCTTTTTTAAAACTTTATTTTAAAGAGAAAAAAGCAGACAACACCAAAACAATATAAATCAATTAAAAATACTGATTTTCAAAGCAAGATGATAGGCGATGGACCTGTTGTTACACCACATAATGTTCTCTTCTACATGGTTACTCAGTTGTGGGGGCTGAGCCCTTTAATTTGTGGGATGATCCTGACAGCAGCTAGAGACAGAGTGGAATAAAGCTGTAGGGCATCGCTCTGAAATTCACACACCTGGAAAATGGTTCAAGGTGAAAAAAGTCTTCACACATGTTGTGTCATGAGAATTAGGGATTAGAATTTAGAGGGAACACTGTTTGTTTCTTCAACATCAGTGTCTATGCCTTTCTAAGATTTTAGTTAGCTCCTTGCAAAAATATTTCTTAAATATCCTTGCCATGCCATTTGTCCCAGTGCAGCCTGCACCTCATGCAACTCTCTAGCTTTCTCTCCCTTGGCCCAGTGAGTGGCCCTGGCAGTGCACCATTTTATAATCATCAAGGTTGCATCATTTTGCAATATTCAAGCTCTTCTTGGCTCACAAAGGATGTATAATGACAGCTTCTTAATATCTCTTTTTTATCTTGAGTTGAATCAACATCTCAATCACGTTTTTGCATCCCTTTGATAGTTTACTCCAAAGAATTGAGTCTCTCCTGCAGGAAGTGGCTGAGTACTGTAGTAAAATTTGCTTGGCATAGTTGATACTGAGGCCTGGACCTGTGCATTATGTTGGTGCAGCTCGTATCACAGTTTTCGCCAAAGCTCCGGAGGTCACGGACAAAATCTCAAATTGGCTGAATTGCTTTTTGGCATTCTGCACATTTAGGTGTTTAGGCTAGCTATTGTCTGACCCTGGAGGTAAAAGTAGAATAAATCTTGCTTCATACTTCTTAGGAATCCAAATTTTATTTAGCAGAGATGCACATCTAAACATATAAAAAATGCAAATGCATCCAGAGTTAAACTTGAATATTGAGAGTTTCATTGATTCCATTTTAAACATTTTTGGCTAATGTTGTGTTTTGACTAAGGCTGTATCAGCCAGCTCTGGGGAGGCTTTGATTAGCTGTACAGGCACAGCACACCATCGCCCTCTCTGAGCTTCTCTGATGCTGCGGGTGCTCAATGTCTTCAGAAACCTACTTGATAAAAGAACGTACTCAACTACAGGTGGGAGAAGTGAACCGCAGTTATATCCTAGTCTAATCTCACCAACAAATTTGTACTCATGATCTATTTTTTTCATAAACATACCACTAATCATGCCTGTTGTGAGGAGTTTATGCATATAGCACTGAAATGTACAAGTAGTTTCACAGAAGCTTGCTTTAAAGCAATTCTAAATTGATTTTTGTAAGTTAAGGCAATAAATGTGTCCTCTGACAATACTGGCATTGTGCTGTGTACTACTTGAGATTCCTTGAGAAATACCGATTTAACACGAATATGTGCCTATCACTTAGGTAACCTCAGGTAAGGAAAATATTTGTAATTTATGTACTCTTTAATTTTATTGGAGAGAAAAAATATATATACTCTAAATACTTAAATATCAACATACTATAGAAAAGGTCATTTTCAAATGAGTAATTAGTAACTGTAGATTTCAAACTAGTAATAAACAATTTCAGGCGTCTAGGCTTGGGGAAGCATTCGTTTTTAATTAGAAGTGCGTGCCATAAGTTTATTCCCTATAGAGGAAGACCAGCTAAATGCACACAGCTTTTTCTTAAACTATTCATGTGAGATGAGGGCATTAGTTTGTTTGCTGTAGCAAATACAACAAAACAAAGATTAACAATGTTAGGTGAGGTTTTAATTAGATCTCAGTGTTTTAAATTCAATCTCCGTTTTTCCATTTGCTGTAAGTTATGTAACTGCAAGTAGAAAACAATGAAGCCTGTCTTTCATCAAGGTATTATTAGAACAGTAAACTCTGGTATGTTAGGGTGGTACCACAACCCATGTATCCATTTACTTAGGGAGTTTCTTTCTGGTGTAATTTTGCAGATGCAGCTTATTTATATGGAAGTGATTCCATTGTCTTAGAGGAACCACCAGAGATACAGTGCCTCACCCCTTTAATAAAAGGTTTGTACTCACTTGCTAATATGTTGTAGCAAGTAAGTACATAATTGGTTTATTGTCACATTTCCTTGAGAAAATGTAATTGGTTCTTGCTGCCCAAATTTTTGTAAGAAGTTTTCTTTTTGTATTAGACATATAGGTGACACAGGGCAATTCAGATAAAAGGGCTACTTCATAGTGAAGACTGAATGGAAGTTGAATCAGTCAATAGTTTTTATGGTATTTTGAGTGGGAGAAACAAAACTATAGCGCTTTTCTGAACAACTTGCTATCCCCTAATGATGTATAATGCGGAACATCTTTTCATGTCCTTATTTACCATCACAATATTTCCTTGATGAGATGTCTGCGAAGGTATTTGGACCACTTATTTATCTATGTTTTCATATTGTTGAAGTTTAAGAGATCTTCATGTATTACATAATATAAGTAGGAATCCATTAACTATGTCTGATTGTAGCTTGTTTCTCACTCTTTTGATACTGTCTCTTGTGGAAAAAGGCTTTTAATTTTAATGAGGTCTGTGGGGGACCACCTGAGCAGCTCTCCTTGAAAGAAGAGTGATTGTCTCCATTTAGACTGAGTCTGATCCTATTTCCTCATATTGTTATGTACAGAGCTGGCTAGGACTTCTGTTTGTCCTTCAATTGGCCTTCAGCAATGTGTATTGATCTAGCTGAGGTGCTGGTGATAGTCTTTGAAGGTGGCATGTGTGTTTCCCTGCTAAGCCTGCTGCTGCTTAATGTGAGCTGGGTGGAGACAGGACAGTAGAGCTAATGCTCGGAGCTGCCAGCTGGGATCCAGCCTTCAGATAGAGGCTATGACTTCCTGGGGCTTGAAAGACTACATAGAGCTGAAGCCTTAGACTTCTCAAAACATTAAATACTATATAATGCAGATTGCTCTCTCTGCATATACTCTCTGCATATGGCAGAGGTAAAATGTAGGCCACCCACCTAGCTCAGCTCACAGTAGTCACCTACTTCCCACAATTCTCAGTCAATCCTCAAGCCACTCCCCCACTAAATAAAAACCAGGTGAGACCCTGGGTCACTCTCTTGGTTCCAGAAAGCCATGTCATGGCAGGACTTAGAGGCCCTCGACTCCCCGATGATCAAAAATATAATTTAGTGTCCTCATTTTCACTGTGGGTTGCATGGAAAGTGGTAGATTGGAATCAACTTGATGGGATTCCAATAATGTAACTTTGGGATTACAAATATTGGTTTCTTGGACAGAGCCAAGGACCAGGAAGAGTCTCCTACAGAGGTCCAGTTTCAATTTTTCTCTACTCATGCCTTTGTTGTTTTATCTAAAAAACTATCAACACACCCAAGATGGTACAGATTCTCCCTTGTGCTACATTCCAAAACATCTATGTTTTTCTTTTTACATTTAGGTTTATGATCCATTTTGAGGTAACTTCCGTTGAGGGCATAAACTCTGCAGGTAGTCATTTTCTTACGTGTGGTTGTCAGGTGGTTCCAGATTATCTTTGTGGCACTGTGTGACTTTCCTCTTCATGAAGTGTGTGAGCAAAGTGTTTGTAGGTGCTTGGCTTCCAAGTGCTTTTGCCTTGCTTTATTGGACACTGAAATCAGTTCTCTAACTTTCTTCTCTTTCTATATTGTGTTGGCTATTTTGGGTCATTTGCTTGATAAATGTTAGAGCATTTTGTCATTGTCTACAGAATTATTTGCCTCAGTTATCATTGTGATTGTACTGAATTTACAAACAATACCGAGAAGACCTGATGTCTTTTAAATGTTGGGTTTCACTATATGTGAACATGGAACATTTCTCTATTTATTTAGCTTGTTGATTTTTTCCTCTTCAGGTTTATGTACTTTTTGCATATATGTGCCTTAGATATATTTTCTTCCATTTGTACTGAAGTATTTCTTTGTGGAAGTTCCAATAGAAATTAGTAATATCACTTTAATTTCAAATTGCACTTATCCCTGTGGTTTTATGGAAAAGTGATTGGCCTGTCTGTTAACTTTAAATCTTACAACCTGGCTATAATCATTTCTTAGTTCTGGAAAATTTTTGATGATACTTTTAGAGTTTGATCATGATATCTGAAAAACATCTATTTCTGTTTTTAAGTAATTAAGTTTATTGGTACATTTTAGTTATACTTAGTAATTACAGTCATCATGGTAAATTTACCCATGTACGTTTAACCTGTGATACAACTTAATTCTTTTGGTCTCCATTTACCTACTCTCCTTTCAACTCCCCCTGTCCTCCTTATTATATAAAATTTGTTTCCATTTTTCCTTCTTTTCTCATCATGGTTTTCTTTTCCCCTTCTCCATCACTAATTTTTCTTCCCATTTGAACATTTCCTTCCTATTTTAAATATCTGTTATATGTTTTGTCTTCTTTATACCTTCAGTGTCTCACACCAGAGAAACAATGTGGAATTTACATGTATTTGTCAAATTTATTTCACTTAAGATATAGTTTCAAGCTAAATGGACTCATCCATTTAGTTATAGAAGTGTCAAGGTTTTCCTACTTTATGTTATAGCAGTATTGCATTATATAAAAGATACTTTTTAACTGCTCAATATGTATGTGTTGTCTAGTTTTCTGGTCTTAAGATACTAAAAGAAAATGGTGAGAAGGTTCATCTTTATTTGATTTTCATTAGTTTTTTTTAACCTCGGTTTCAAATTTTTTAAAAAATAATTTTAACTTACAAGGAGATTACAAATTAGAATTAAAACAAAAAAATGCAAGTGATCCAGATTTTCACTTAACAAATTAATAGGGATTTCTGTTTTTGTTGTAATATATAGTGTTATCTTCCTAAAAGTCATTCATATTACCAGATCTATGCATGTAAAATTGGAAGAAGAAAGAAAAAGAGGAAGAAGTGTATAAGAAATTAAGAAAAAAAAGGAGAAACAATTGAAAAAAGGAGAAATAACAAATTAAAGCATTAACTTTCTCTTTTCAGAGGCCAGCAGAAATGTAGTCAAGGTATATCTAGCCACTCTTCATAAATATCCTAATGAGAATTGAAAGATTAGCTTGGTCTTCCATGGGAGGAGAAATTTCCTGGGGGAAGAGATCTAAGATCACCACATTTGGAGAAGGTGATGGCAGCAAATGAGATATTCTAGGTTAAGAAACCATGCAGCTAGACTGTGATGTACAAGTGAGAAAATACATGCACATGTTAAATAGGAAGGAGGCCAATTACTGATCATTTTACTTTATTTTTTTATTTTTAAGTAATTTTATTGCGAAACAAATAGCAATGAAAGTTTCAAAACCAATCGGTAGGACAGTTTCAATCATTAATTCATTGCATATTGTTGTCTTATTGGTTATTCATAGTACCAGATGCAGACATGGTATCCTGACCACAAACACTATTAGAACAAATCTTTCTATTCATTGACTTAAGAGAATGTAGCTGTATATCTATACTAAATATTTTGAATATGCAGATACAAAATGGCCGTTTATTTGTGTTCACTTTTTTGTTTAGTTTTGTCATTTAAATATTGTAGTCACGTGAATTCAGCAAAATATTCCAAATATTCCAGTAGTTCATAATAGTAGTGGGTTTTCCATAAGACTGGAAATGTTAGCACTTGCTAACTTGAGCTTTTTACAGCTCAGCATATTAATATGGCTTTAACTTTTTTTTTTTTTTTTTTTTGTCTTTTTTGAGACAGGGTCTCACTATGCAGTTCAGGCTGGCCTTTAGCTCACTTTGTAGCTCAGGCTGTTCTCGAACTCACAACAATCCTCCTGCCTCAGCCTCCCGAGTGCTGGGATTACAGGCCTGCGCCACCACGCCCGGCTTATGGCTTTAACTTTTGCACTTCCTTTTTATACTTTTCTGCTGGATGATTAGAGCAAGATAAAGCAAGATCTATATATCAAGAAATGTAACTTTTGTATCTGACAAGGTCAGTCAAATTCCTCAGGAATTAGCATAAAACCCTGTACTTCAGTCTGTAGATCCTTTGTCAGTGTCAGCCATGTGGATGAGTCACAGACATTGCTTGACCAATTTGCTATCTGTGAAAGCCTGAGAGAATATTTTTTCTCTGTGTGACTCTCCTTAGGCACATTCTATATCATCGATCACTTTCTTCTGTGGCTCCATAATCTCCTTGCTTAGAAAATATGGGACACAACTGAGTTAGATGATGTTACAGTGCCATTTTGGGTTCTAAGGTGTGAGATTAAAGCCCAAGCAGATTAAGGAGTGTCAGAAGTCACAATTAGGTTGAATTACAGGTTTAAATATTAAGGCCTGATGTCTTGGAAAGACATTGGAGGTTAACTGAATGGCAAAGTGGCTTGGTAAAACATTGGTTTTGAAAGTATTATACCCGCATGTCCATTGTAAATTGGAGCCCTTTAGCTGATAAACTCATTTGAAACGCGTAGGTGATGGCAGTAGTTTTTAAAACAGAATATGATGATCCTTGGGGTCCTGTGGAGACCTTTCCAGGTCATTGTACTGAGGTGACTGAAACCTGCAACTTTACTTGCAATTTTTCTAAAAACTGATCTGTGCATTTTGGTTCTCAGCTCTTCCCTCTTGTCTTGCTGTGACTGCCATCTCACTATCAGAGGTAAGGTTTTCCTCATTTCAGCCTGGAGTCTCTTTTTGGGGCATTGGTTTTGCATGGACAATGCTTCATACCAAAGAAAGTGGAAATTTAAGCTATAGTTTGTATTAAGATAGGGAAAGCCTCTGTCCAAAACAAAACAAAACAGGGCAGTAAATGCTTTCCAACATAAATGGTTTCCCACTAGAATACTGAAGTAAAGTCTTGGTCACTGCCCAGTGAATAACTAGGCCATAACTAGGATGAAGTTAGTGGCTGATGTCTCAAATACTGCATGTTAAGAAGAGTTGAACCAGGTTAATAATTACTTGTTAATTTTTGATTTTAGATGCCGCTCAGTTATTTTATGAGCAATGTAGAGGCATAATAACTGAGAAAATTATACAAGGGAAAATAAGACTTTTATTCTCAATGAATTACTTATTTGAACAAGACTACTTTACTCTTACTTCTATATAAGTAAGAAAAACAATAAAATTGCTCTAAGACTAGTATATATATATATATATACTAATTTATACAGTCACTAATTTAAAAGTTCCATCTAGTATACTAAGATATAAATATTTGCTAATATTTTACATTGTATATTCACCAATGATCTATATCGTATGTATTTGTTTGAGTAATAATATACTGATTAACATATTAATTTAACAAAAATATTTATGGTCTTATGTTCCTGGAAAATGGAAATATATGGGTAGGTAATTAATAAAACATACTCTGTTATACACCCCCCTTACTCTTGTTATTTCTAAGACTAACAATGTTAGAGCAAATTGCTTTGCGTTAACCTACAAACTACATGACTAAAAGTTATATGTTTGACCAGGAAAAATGCAGCATAAATTGTTCCACTTATCTCCCAAAGGATCATTCTTTAAGGGGATTGACTCTGAGTAACAAAGAAAAGAAACTGTCACTGATGATAGAGAAAATGAAACAAAACAAGAAGAGCAAAAGGAGAGAAAATGTTCTCTTTTGATTTTTGACACCACTGACAGACTCAATTTGGGGGGCAAGTACATTGCATTAATAATAATTATAATACAACAATATTCTTACATTTCTCACACAGTTATTTACAAAATTGTACGCCATGAAATAAAATCTAGGAAAGGCCAATGTTTTGTGAAGGTGCAGAAGTTTCCCAGTGAAAGTCCTACCTGAGTTTGGGTTGAAGTGAAGGTTAATGTTCCAACTGTGTTGAAGCAATAATCCCTAGTATGTTAGTATTTGCGGATGAGACATTTGTGAAGTTATGAGGGCTAATTAGGGGCCTAAGGATAGGGCCCTGGTGATGAAGTTAGTGGCCTAGAGGAAGAACAAGACAGGTCTATCACTGTGCCCACACTGAGGAAAGGCCCCCTGCACAGACGGCATGGCAGTGGTTGTCTTCTTCCAGGGAGGAAGCCTTCACCAGAACCTGAACCTCCTGCCACTTGGATTTGGATTCCTTGACTCCAGGACTGCAAGAAAATGAATGTCTGCTGTTTTGTTGTGGTGGTCAAAGCTGACTGGGGTAGAGCTGAGCTGTGAAGAATCCACAGGTCTCCTCTTGAAGACTGTGGGCCCTGTGCCATGCATTTGGTCCCTGAACACTGGTTCTTCACAGTTCTCCATCCTGAGCTCTGCCTCATGAAACTGACCGTTATAGGATGCACCTACAGAAATGCTTCTGAGGTCCAGAAGTTGTTAGAGAGGGAAGAGTGAGATTCTGGTGTTGACTGTCCTGTTCTCCCCCTGCAGGGCCATCCCTGGGCTGCCATGTGTCCTAAAGGAAGGTCGCTGCTTCCCTCCAGGCTACAGCTCTCAAGCACTCTCTGTATCTGGCTCTCAGCCCATGCTTTGTTTTTTTCCTGCCCATCAAGTGTACCATGATGATCCTTGCCACTCCATCACCAGCCCCGGGGGGCTGCATTATCACTTTTGATTTATCTACAACCTACACAAACGTTTGCAAATAGTCCCTGAACCTCACTCAATGCATCCTACTTTCACTGTGCCATCTGTCACCTGCTGAGACCCTGACTGATTAAGATTATAAATTGTGTAAGAATATATCTGTCAAACTCACCCAATAAATGTTAGCTATTTTTATTACTGTACTGTGATAATATTTTGAAAGGTAAGCAATATTTTTTTCTGCGATTATTGCCTATTATCACTTTACTATTCACAATTAGGGTGAGTAGGTTACTGATTTCATTATTTTATTCAAAGGTTTTGTTACAGCCAAAGCTGTAGAAAGAGAAAAAGCAAACTTGGAGATGCCAAACAGCTATAATTGTAGAATAAATGCTGTTACTTCTGACTACATAAAGTTAAGAAAGATGATTTATAGTCTCATTTGACTGGACCCTAAGAGGCGCCACTGTGGTTCCCTCATCCTCAGTAGGGAGTCCTATGCTGGGGTAGAAAGAGAAGACAGAGCTTGTGTTCAAGCAGCAGGGCTGCGCACGCTGACAAGACTACATTTAGGGAGATGTTACCACTGGAAGGAAAGAACCACTGGGGAGTCTAAGCAGGGATGCCAGAGACTCTCGCAGTTCCAGACACTTAATTGCATAGCAAATATACAAAGGGCCTCAATGGGCAGGGAGAGAGCAAGAAGTCTTTCCACTTCTGACTGATAGGAAGCTAAGAGCTGGACACAAACAGTGCCCTTATTACCGGAGGATAGAGTGGGCTGATTAACACCACTGAAGAGCAGCTGCCCGTTCACGGGACCACCCTGCTGTGTGTTAATCTCAGAACTATGACATGGTCCTAAGGAGATGGGTTAGGGAGCATTCTGAATTGATCAATGGTAAGTTTTATTCCACAGAAGAGAAAATACATAGTAGATAGCTAAGTTTATGTATAGTTAAACAAGACAGTTCTGTGTAGTGTGTGCCCAAACTGTGGGCATTGTGCTATACTTACAGCACGTTCTTATTACCTCTACCATTCTTAACGAGATGAGTAAAGATGGAGACTTCTCCCATGGAAGCCATAATATTATAAAGCAGAGCAGAGGGTAAGTTATGATGTGTGCAGTTGGATGAGGAAAAAGTAGATTAGGGCAGTACAGCGAGTGCCCTGTCATCTTACGAAGGATGATGAATATTTTTCAAGTGTTTCTAGG
>PVKA01012292.1:0-58250 GCA_004027165.1 Ctenomys sociabilis
GAAAGAAAGAAAGAAAGAAAGAAAGAAAGAAAGAAAGAAAGTAATCATCAAAATTGAGATATTCTTGGAGATCACATTTCTCTTTAATCCAGCCACTTGATTTTGACTGACTGAAAATTCTTTCCACTGTTTCTTTAACCTGTTCATTCTCAACTTCTGTCTTTAAAGTCAAGCAATATCCTGGTACAGTTTGAATTCAAAATGCTTCAGTTTATAGCAAATTCTTGTTCATGCAGCACAGTTTCCGCCAGTAGTAAACACTTGCTTTTTATGTGGCATGAAAATATGTGTTTCCATATTCCTGATGTTACACAACTTTCCCCATTAAGTGCATTGAGTATCTACAGTAGCAGTGTAATCCACAAGCCTGGCAAGAACAAATTTCAGGATTCTTCAAATGGATACTTACATTATGATAGGTTTATACTCTCCCCTTATATTGCTCTTTCCAATGACTCCTTGAAGATAAACTCTCCAGTTGGGGCTGAACAAAGCAGTTATCCAAATAATGAAGAGATGTCAACATACATTGTGCATATGACTTTTGCCTGGTTCCATTTTACAATGTTCTCAGAAAAAAGTCATCTAAAGAGTTGAACAGAAGAGCTTTTTCCACTCTATCAAAGTGAGCATAGTTGTCACGGAAAGAATATAGAGAATTCTCCTTTACTAATTTCAGTTGTGAGGTAGTTAATCATTCTTCTTATTGATCTTTATTTTTTAACTTTAAAAATAAGTTTATTACAGTTAATGAGTATGAAATCAGAATATGTTTTCAAACATTTTCCAAAAAGAGTAGAACCCTCCCTTGCTCCCCTTTTCCCCATGAGATACAGAATAACTAGGACAGAAAAATGGTACAAACTTAAACAGGAAATTCTCATTCATTGGCTGGTATTAAAGTCTCCATTACATTATATTCTAAGTAAAGGGTCATTAAATTAAAATGTCAATAAACCACCTAACATTTGTAGTCGATTTCTATTCTCTTCATCACATTACGAATCATGTACTACAAAGTCATCAATAGTATAACCATCTCCATCTTCATCATATTCAAAGTCATCCTCTTCCTCCTTGTCTTTCCTACTAATTAGGCAGGATTCCTTTTTAGAGTCCTTGAAGTTTCTACCACTACTGCATCTCTTTCAAGAAAGTTTTTGTGGGATTTCCTTCAGCTTCTGGGGTTGTACTTGCTTTTTAGCAACTGGTGATGTTCCAGTATTTCTCTGCTCCGTTTCCACTGAAGACACACTTCAACCACTCTATATGGATGTTTTGTGCCTGCTTTTTAAAATATCAGTATGATCTCTCTCACCACTGTCATGCAGTACAGAAGATAGCCTTTTTCTTTTCTCTCATTTAATTTGTTCTTCCAACTCTTCCTATATGATCTGTCCAATGTGTTTGTTGTGATCATCATTTTGGCTCAGATCCTTTTCATGACCTAATAAGTCTATGACTGGTTTTTGAATCTATTTCTTGTGTAGAACTGTTGCCAGTGTTAATGAACTGCTTTTTTGCTTGCTCCACATTCAACTTTGATTAATTTAAGTTTTCTTTCATTTTCTGATATTTTATTGCCATCAAGTCCCTTGTTACAATCAAGCTCTTCCTCATTGTCAGCAATTTCATTACTATGAAACAAACACTTCATCACTATCAAATAATTGTAAGATACTATTGCTTTTGATCTACCTCCAATCAATTCAAGATTTTTGCTCAGACACCTGAGTTTTAGAATATGACCTTGAGAACCACCCAAGGCCAGGTCCTGAAAGTGTGTGGGAGAGCTTCTGCTCTCCCCTGCACCTTCTGGAATTCTCCCAACCAAGACCAAGCCCACAAAATGAGTGAGGCATTTCGCCAAGCTCTCAGGAACCCTCCACCCATTCAGAGCCAGCCCAAGTCTGTCTTGTGACTGAGAAATTCTGCCTCATTCTTGGGACCCTTCCAGACTCACCCTGGCCCAGGCCTGGTGAGTGTGTGGGAGAGCTTCTGCACACTCCTGCACTCCATGGACCCCTCCAGAACCAGCCCAGCACTGCCATACAGGCCTGGGGTGAAACTCTGCAGCTGAAGTCCCTGCAGAAAGACTAGGGGCCAAAACCACCTAGCTAATCCAGGAACAGAACATCTTGCCAGAGGGGCACAACATTTTCACCTCCAAGGGCTGCAGCAGGAAGGAACTGAGCACAGTATCCAGACAAAAGCCAGGCACAACTGGATGAACTCAAACTTAGTAGATCTGCTCCCGAATTTTAGTAGGTGCTAAGGTTATAACTGCACCAAAGCTCTACACCAAAGGTCAGAGAGCAGTGCTATACAAAATGACAAAAAGAAGGAGCAAAATGCAATCTCAGATCCTGAGCCCACCTCGAACAAGTGCAGAGGACACTAGCATAGCTGATATGTCTGAATTAATAGCATCTGAAGTGAAGGAACAATAGCAGTACAGTATAGAGAACTCAGATCAGAATTAATCTCTGAAATAAAAAAGGAAGTCTCTGAATAGCGTCTGAAGTAAAGAAAGAAGAGCAAAAAGGTATAGAGGAATTCAGATGAGAATTAATCTCTGAAATAAAAAATGAAATTTGAATTAACAATGTCTGAAGTAAAGAATTAAATGCAGAAACATATAGAGGAAATCAGATTGAAAATAATCTCTGAAGAAAAAGAATTAATAATTGCTTCTCAAGAAAACACTGATAAAAAATAGAGGAGATTAGAAAAACGACAGATTTCTTAAATGAGCAATACAGGAAAGAAATAGATCACATGAAGCAGAGTCAGAGACATACAGGAAGTGAAAATTTCAATCACAAGCTTGCAAAACCGTTTGAGTGAAAGTGAAGGTAGAGTTTCAGATCTTGAAGATGCTATCACAGCTAGTGAAAAGGTCTCTTAAAAACAACTAGATGCAGGAAAAAAAAATTCATCACCTGCAAGATGATGTGAAGATAAACAACATGAGACTAATAGGCATCCATGAGTAATAAGGAGTCAACAGAATATGATCTTGTTTCCTGTCCTCTAACATGCACTATTTTCACTTAAGTTTTCCAAGTTCCTATGCCTCTTGAATTTTTCTAACTTTCATGTTCTGGTTTATCATATTTGTATATTATTATTTGTTTTAAATTTTATTGGTGCATATTATTTTACAGAACAGTGAGTTTCATTTTGTACTTTTGTGTTTGCGTATAACATTTTGTCTTCACCTCCTTACCTTGCTTCTCCCTCCTCCTGTATACCCTAGAACTAATTTAATCACTTTTTATTAATACAAGTTTGCAGCACATAATGATTACAATTATCACGGAGAGTATATGCCAGAAATATTTTCTATTCAAGATTTAATACAACATTGTAACACTATCTAAATTTTGTAAAATTATATTAAGTCTTTAAACACAGGTACTAAGCCTTTGTTACATGTTTTAAGCTTGGTTTGGTTAATATAGATTTTTTTGTGAAGTTCAGAATCCGTTTATCAGTTTTCATCAGAAAATGACCACAACTATTTTGATTAAGATTGCTACACATATATAGGCAACTGAGCCAAACTGATGTTTTAACAGTCTTCCAATTCAGTGGACATTTTGGCTGTACATTTAGTTAGGTATACAACTTAGTTCGCCAACGTGCCCCACTTTTCACTTTTTAACTCTTGATGATCTTTTGTTAAATTTATTCCTATGAACTTGATGCTTTGAGGAGAGCTTTGAGATGATACTGCCTTTGTACTTTCATTTCCAGTTATTTTTGGAAACACATAGATATAACTGGCTGTAAAATCTTGAACTTTTATGTCAAGAACTCATTGATTCTATTTATTCATTCTAATAGTTTATTTATAGGTTCTTTTGCTTTTATAAATAACATCATCTCAAATATTTTTCTTTACTTCTGTTATTCACATGTTTAATTTCTTTTTCTTTTAAATTACAGTGGCAAGGACTTCCAGGGTAATGTTTAATAGAAGTGGCTATAGTTGACATACTTACCTTTTTCCTACACTCAAAGGGACTGTGTTTGTTATTTTTCTATTTTAATGTTGTACATCTTATTAAGCTATTTCTTTCCTATTCTTAAATTTCTGAATGTTTTTTATTAAAATGAGTGTTTTAACAAACTAATTTTCTGCATCTACAGAAATAGGTTTGTTTCTTTTTTCATTTGTTGGTTAAATTATCCTAATTGCCAGTTTATGTTCAGGCATTCTCTTATTCTGGAGATAAACTCCAAAATAGTCATGCTGCATGTGTTTTAAGTTTTGTTGGACTTACACTGATATTTTTTGATATTCTATGGCTATGAGAAGTATTGCTCGGTGATTTTCTTTCTCATAGTATTATAATCAACATTTTGCTATAGAGATATGTTGACCTCATTGGCTTGGAAGTATTCTGTCTTTTTTCTGTTTTAATTTAAATATTTTGTAGCATTCAAGAGTTATGGAATCTGAGGCCATGGTCTTTAAATAAAAGATTCAAGGTCTTTAATAGTTATATCATTGCACAAATTGTTTGTATGTTTATTTGTTTGTAGTGGGGATTGAAAGCAGAGCCTTTACACTGAACTGCATACCCTAACCCTTTTTTAATTTTAGGACAGGGCCTTGCTAAATTTCACAGGTTGGACTCCACACCGCGGTCCTCCTGCTTCAGCTTCCTGATATGCTGGGATTACAGGCATACACAACCATGGTTGGCTCAGATTTTTTTCTATTTTCATGTCAGTTTTGATGAATAGTTTTTCAAGGAATTTGACCATATAACCTAAGTTGTCAAGTCCATTGACATAAGGTTTTTGACAGTACCTTTTCCTTTTAAGTTTGGAAAGATATGTTGTGAAGTTTGCATTTAATAATGTTTGCAAGGATGAGAATGTCACTCATTGATAGAGTATATGCTTGCTATGTATGAGGTCCACAACTTGATTCTCAACACAACATAAAAGAATTATTTTATTTTTGTTAGTACATGTGTGCACTGTTTTTGTTCCTTTGTGGAGTTAACACAGGTACAAAACACATCCCAATTTTTTCCTCTCCTTTCTCCTATCTCCTCCTCAGTCTCTCTATCTCTACATTTTTATTTCTTTTTTGTATAGGGTATCAAACGCAGGACCTTGAGCTTTCCAGGCAGGCACTTATGTCACTGAGCTAGCTCCCCAGCCCTATCTCTTGATCCCTCACCTTTGAAAAACATCTGTCTCTCTACTTCATAGTATCTGACTTTTTTTGTTCTTTATTTTTAGTTGGGACTTCTCATGCAAGAGAAAACATGTGATATTTAAACTCATGCATCTGATTTATTTCACTTAACATTATGGTCTCATTTGACCCATTTTCCTACAAATGACTCAAGTTTATATTTACTTGTGGAAAAGCAATTTTATGTATGGTAAATACCACAAAAGATGAAAATATTTTGCTTGAAGTACTTTTCTTTTATCTCTTTTCTCTTAATCAGTCTTGCTGCCATTCATTTTCATCAGTTGTTCCAAATAATTGTTAAATTATATGTATTTTATTTATCCTCTTGTTTGTTTTCTTTTTTTAATTTATTTTTTATTTTATTGAAGTACAAATATCAATGAGACAGTTTTAAGACACCTTAACAAGACAAATTCGATAAATTAATACATTGCAAACTGTTTTCATAATGTTTTTGTATCATAGAAGGTGCATGCATGATATTATACTTACAGACATTATTATAGCAGATGTCTCTTATCACTAAATTAAGAGACTGTAGCTGTTTATTTATCTTATTTTTTATACCTGAATTACATCAAAGATTCAATAATTAATACTTTCTACCTTGTTATTTTGCTAGTGGTTGTCCATAGTACTAGAAGCCAACATAATATCCTGTCCAACCACCATTAGTGCAGTTCTTGCTTCTCATAGAATTATGTAGAAGCACGGCATTATCTGTCCCAACTGTACTGTCTATATACACACATCATGATTCTTCCTTTCTATACCCCTTCCTTTGTCTACACCTGTCAAAGGTGGGCACTCCATTGTCATTCAACCAATTTAGGTGCCTGAACTTGGCGACACAATCCAACACAGTCCAGCATTCCACAACAATAGTGAGTTATCCAAAGAAGTTGTTGACTGTAGCCATTTACAGCTCAACTTATTATTATGGCCCCATGTTGTATACCTCATTTTTATACTTTTCTGCTGGATGGTTAAGACTTATATACCAAAACATGTAGTTTTTGTTTCTCATGAGTTCAGTGAAGTCCCCTCAGGGTTTATCTTGTAATCCTGTGCCTTATTCTGTAGATCCTTTGTCTGTAATTCACCAGTTTATCCTTTTTTATTTTTTGTTATTTTTGACAGAAGCAGGGATTAAACTCAGGCAAGCATTTATTCTACTGAGCTAAATAGTGATAAATAATAACAAAAATAGTGATAAATAATAACAAAAATAGTAAATTATGTATCACCCTGGCCCTCACTGGTTTTATCCGTATATCTTTATTATTTCTTACCTTCTGTTTCTACAAAATTAATTTTCTCTTCTTCTTCTAGCTCTGCTGGTTAGAAATGTCAGCTTTATTTTATAATAGGTGTGTTTGGTACTTTAAATTTCCATGTGTAGTGTATTTAAAATGAATCCCACTTATTTTGCTCTTTTGTGCATTTTTTGTACCAGGGATTGAACTCAGGATCTTGCACTTGCCAGGCAGGCATGTATGTCCCTGAGCTATTTTCCAGGCTCTTAATTTAAAATATTTTTAATTTCTTTTGACATCTGTTTTATTACACTGGGGATTTTCCAAATATTTTTCTGTTATTGAATTTTAGTTTAATTCTGTTATGCTCAGAATTCATACTTTAAGCCCAGTGCTGTGGTACATTCCTGTAATCTCAGTTTTCTGGGTGGCTGAGGCAGGAGGACCAAAATTTCAAGGCCAAATGGGCAATTTACCAACTTAGTGAGATTGTCTTAAATTTGTAAAAGGTTGGGGAGGTTCCTTGGTACAAAAACCCTGGGTTCGATCACCAGTATTGCAAAAACTAAAAGGATGTGTATTTATACAATCTAACTATTAATAATAAAACAGGGTAGGGGGACTGGCCAGATAGCCCAGCAGCCTAAAGGGCCTACTTAGGCAGACGCATTGACCAGGGCTCAATTCTTGGCATGCTGTGCTGGACCTGCCCCTGGGTGCACTGAGAGGGCAACTGAGACTGGGCATGATGGCACACATCTGTAATCTCAGCACCCGGGAGACTGAACAACAGAAGGATCACTATGAGCCTGATCTGTGTAGTGAGACCCGATGTTAAATACATTGAAAAAGAATACTAATGGCATGTATGGTCTATGGTCATGGTTTATGGTCTGCGTTGGTGAATTTTCACTGTTCGGTAAAAAGTCATTTGGATTTTGTAGATAGACGTGGTGGCACATACCTGAAATCTCAGCACCCTGCAAAGCTTAAGCAGGAAGATCACATATTCTGATCCAGCTTGGGTAACTTGAGGACTTAGCTAGAACTTATTTCAAAATATTAAACAGGGCTTTGGTTAGAGGTCATTGGGAAGCTCTTAAGTTCAATCTCTAGTCACAATAATAGTGATAAATAATAACAAAAATATTAAATTATGTATATTCCAGAATATATTATAATATACAATATTTGTTATTATTTGTAGTATTATTGAAAGCTTGTGTGTCCTTACCAACTTTTTGTCTAATTGTTATTTCAGTTATGGAAAGGTAGATTTCAAAATTTCCAATATGATTATGGTGTTTCTTATTTCTCTATGTTTTTTTCTGCTATTACATGTGTAAATACTTGGGAAAATTAGGTCTTTTTGAAGAGATAACTTTTACCAAATATATACAAACCCTGTTTAATTTTTTAGCATCTTCTTTGCCTGACAAACATATATCATAAATAACTCAGCAGATTAAAGTGCCTGCTTAGGCAGACTGTTGTGCAGGCCCCACCCCCAGCATGGCATTTGAGACAGGGTGTAGTGGTGCATACCTGTAATCCCAGTGCTTGGGAGGCTGAAAACAGGAGGATCACTCCAAGTCCAATGTACACAGTCAGACCCTGTAGACTCTGTATGCCCTGTACTAAATACAACAAACAAACAAAAAACATACAACATTATTTATGAGGGGTACAATGGTATTTGAACCCAAGAACTTCACACTGAGCTGCATCTTCAGCTTGTTTCTTAATTGTATTTTGAGACAGGATTCACTAAATTCTTAATTTGGGTAGTCTGGCCTCAAATTTGCAATCCTCCTGCCTCAGCCTCCTAGAGTACTGGGATTATAGCTGTGTACCACCATGGCTGACTCTTTACCACACACAATTGACCACATTTTACATTATATTAACATATGACTTCACATACATTGTAAAATACTTAAAATAGTATAATTTTGTTTATATATCATTATCTGTGTGACTGTGTTGTTATACTTTAATATAGATAATATATTTTACAATTACAATGCTTGCTGTAAAAAGTCTATTAGCACCTAACTAATTTTATATGAGAAGCAAAAGTATATATACCTACATATTTTCCATTTCAATGTTCTATTATTCTGTGTATGCATTTGCTATCGTACTCTAAATTCTGCTCCTTGACCCAGCAATTCTAACCCTCGGTATTTCCTCAAGAAAAATTAATATATAAACTACTTGCTTAATAATAGGTAGGTCTGGCCAGATAGCTCAGTGGATTAAAGTGCCTATTTAGGCAGACAAAGGGGCCAGCGTTTGACCCTCAAGATGTTCTGCCTCCCCACTTGCAGGGTGCACTGAGAGGGTGATTGAAACAGGGCATGGTGGTGGGCACCTGTAATCCCAGTGTTTGGGAGGCTGAAAACAGGAACATCACTGCAAGTCCAATCTGTGTAGTGAGACCCTCTAGGCCCTGTATTAAATACAGTAAAAAAAATAATAATCATATTCATAATCATAGGTAAAAATTTGTCAGTAACACAAACGTCTAAGGATAGATTAATAAATTAAAATCTTTGGATTGAAACTCTATAAAGTTTGGCTGGCGAGATAGTTCAGTGAACTCAGTGGCTGCTTAGGTATGTGCAAGGACCAGAGTTCAATCCTCTGCACCGCATACCAATCCAGGCCTGCCCCCAGGCAGACTGAACTGGCCACTGAGACCAGGAGTGGCAGTGGATGCTCGTAATCCCAGTGCAGAGAGGCTGAAAATAGTAGGAACCCTACGTGTCCAAGATGTGTAGTGAGACCCTGTGACAACCAAATACATAAAAATATTACATAAGTTTTGCAAATGTAATACAGTGGTACTTATTTCTATGTTTGTGAATAGATAATAATGCTATCCTGTGAATCAATATATTTTCTTTTTCTTTTTTTGTTTTTGTATGTGACAAAATGTCTTACTAGGCATGTGCAGTTCCCACTCAGTGATCTTCCTCTTTTCAGCCTCCCCCGTGCTGGATTCATGAGCATGTGCCACCATGCCAGGTCTTGGCAGCTGGTTCAGTATACCTGGGGGGGGCAGGCCAGTGCTGTATATGGTGCTGGAAATCAAACCCTGGCCCCTGCATTTGCCTAATCAGGCACTTAGTCCACTGAGCTATCCCATCGACCCAGGCTAAATACAAGTAAAAATTTAATATTATTCTTAAGAATATGTAGCAATTACCAATTTGGGGGGATTCCTTATTTAACACATAAATTGTCAGTTTTAATTGCAGCTCTAAAAGTAACATGTTGTTTTTATTTTCTAAATCAGATTTTATTGGTATTTTTTAGGTATACATTATGATTGAAGTCATCATAGAGAATTTTTGTCTGTACACAATATAACTTGGTTTTCTTTATTTTTAAATTGAGTTTTTCATTATAGGAACCCCAGGCCTCCCTGGACCAAAAGGAATTAGTGGTCCCCCTGGAAATCCAGGCCTTCCAGGAGAACCCGGTCCTGTAGGTGAGCATGAAAATTAAGACATTGCTGTTTTATAAAACTAAAGCTTATCATATTCAATTTGGGAAAGTCAATTTATTTTTAGCTGTAAACATTTCAAGAGGAATAGATGTGATCATTCACTTAGCAGTGTATGTTAGGCACAGTGTGAACAACTTTTAATAAAAATTACTTAATGTTATAGAGTCTTACTTTCTCTGCTCAAATTTTTAGTGTGAGTTCATTTAAATTCCCTTTAATAGAACATGGACATTTAATATTTTTTATAATGGCAGGCTGGAAAATTTTTCTTTATTGACTTCTAAACGAAATCATTTATGCTGATTGATATGAGCCTTCTAATGCACCCTGTTACCTTGCAAGTCACACTCTCTTGTGTATGCTTAATCCATATTAAAATGGTCAAAGCTTAACATACTGAATGATTAGCTTTTTTCTTTCTCATTATCCTACTTCATTTTTTACTTTCATAAGATTTCATGATTGAAAGAAATGTCTCAGAAGCATTTTGTGTCTTTGAAAGAACTCTTTGAAGCTCAATTTAAAAATTGAGGTATGTGGTCAGAAAGCGAGTTCCAAAGATCAATATAACTTGCTGTAATCTGTTCTTTAGGTAGTGCAGGTCATCCTGGGCCACCAGGACCTCCAGGTGCAAAAGGAACACCGGGTCAAGATGGTATCCCTGGGCCAGCTGGACAGAAGGGTGAACCAGGTGCTCTATGCTTTCCTTCTCCCTAGCATTGTTATCACTATATAAAAAGTCTGTGTCATTTTTTGGAGTTTCCCCTGGGTCCATTTCAATTTTTGCCTTCTTCATTCACAATGGAACTGTGTCATTTTTCCTTTCTAACACACCACGTATTTTCTTCTCACTAATTAGCTTTTTTCTGCTCATCCTGAGATTATGAGCTCATTGATCAGGTTGCTGCCTTACCCTAAAAGTTAAAAAAAAAATAACTCCAGCATTGTCACAATAAGAAGTTAACCACTTTTTTTCAAATTTCTTTGTTTTTCAATACACAATTAACACTCCCTTTATATTATTTCACAAGGTATGATTTTGGGGAAAAGGATGCAAGTTATTGAGACCAAGGCCTACATTCCCATCGAGCTACATTCCCAGTGTTTTTTATTACTTTTTTTTTTTTAATTTTAACTGTTAAATTGCTCAGCCTGGGTTCACACTCGGAATGCTCCTTCTTCAGCTTCCCAATGTGCTTTAATTTCAGGTGTGTGCCACGTTGCCCAGCTTTGGTACTAATCCTTAAAGATAACTTGACATTGATCACAATTAGAGTATATGTCTATATAACTTCATGATAATAAATTGCTCAGTTAGAAATTAATCTTCTTGAACTGAGGTATAGCCCAGTGCAACAGTGCTCAGTTAGCATGTATAAGGCCCTGGGTTGAATCCCCAGCATATAAAAAAACTTCATTTGCATGTTTTATGCAATATACATTGTAGTACTTGATAAAGCAACTATGATCTAAAAAGTTTATCATCATTTCACTCATTATTAGCATTTTAAGATTTTTGTTTTCTTTTGTGATAGGTCAACCAGGTTTTGGAATTCCAGGACCACGTGGACTCCCAGGACTTCCTGGTAAATTTTAATACATTAAATCAATCCATAATGTATTCTCTACTGCATTTATTTTTCTATCTCTATTATTTACTGTTGTGAAGCTTATAGACAAGCCTAGAAATTCAAAGGTAGAGTTGCACTTGTGAGTATTTATGTGGCAGTATGATCTAAGGGGTTGCGTTATATAAAAATGCATACTTAAGGAAATGTACATGTAGATATTTCTTCAGGACTTCATAAATGATAAGGAAATGATATAGAAAGAAGGAAAAAATGGTAAAGATAGATTTTAGTAAATATTTTAAAGCTCATTTAGCTAGGCAAAATCATGCTTTTTTCTCCCTATGAAAGAAATATCAAAATACTAGATAGGAAATTCAATAAAAATGTGTACCAATTATAAAAATGTCTCTTGAAAAGTCAGTTTTAATGTTTTCCATATTCATATGGGTATGTGTACACACATAATTTACCTTCCCTCTCTAGTACTTAATCTCACGGTAAGCACTAAACAGTTAATAGAAAGTTAATCAGAAGACTGAGTGTACATACAGGTAAGTATATTTATCTTATAAATTAAATATTGCATATTCTATGAGGCTTTTTTGAAGTCATAAATATATCTCCTACAAATACTTATGATCACAACATGAAAGTTATTTTTTGATTTATTGTGTCACTGTTTATGGCTCTTAAGAATGTTAGTGGTGCAGAAAAATGTTGAGGACAGTTTGTGTAGATTATGATTATAAATTTTTAGAAACAGTCATCTGCAGGAACACATGGTAACAATTAAAGATCCAAATTTTCCATTAGTGTCAAATTTAGATTAAAAATATTTATGCTAGGAATTGTCTTCAGACATTTAGAACCTTTTCTTGAAGACATTTTATACTATTTTTCTTTTCTTTCTCTCAACTACTGGTCATGTCATCATTATTCCATATCCTAATGCATTGGGCAGCTTTTACAATAAAAGCTGTTATTTTCTGTATTTTCATGTGTACTATAATAATAGTTCATTTGTTTTTTGGGTTTGGAATTTATTCGGAGATAAAAATTACCCTACTGAATTCCATTAGTTGCTCTAATAACGTTAGCCTTCTATGCAAACTTGTAACTTTGTTTGAGGCAATAGTGTCAGGTTGAACTGTCATTTTATTTTTATAGGTCAAAAGGGTGACGGAGGATTACCTGGCATTCCAGGAAACCCTGGCCTTCCAGGTGTAAAGGGTGAACCAGGGTTTCAAGGTTTCCCTGGTGTGCAAGGTCTTCCAGGCCCTCCTGGTTCTCCAGGTACAGCTCTGGAAGGCCCAAAAGGCAGCCCTGGGCCCCAAGGTCCTCCTGGAAGACCAGGTATGTTCATGAGCCATAGCGGAATTTCTGTTATTCAAGTCATTTCATTTTGCTGGCAGTTTACTCAGTCACAAGCCTTAGAAATTGTGGCATAGGAATTTATTACAAACAAATAGCTTGATTTATCCACCTAATTAATCCATTTCCATAGCATCTAATATATTATTGTCTGTAATGAATTTTATCACTTACCTAAATTTGAAATAAAACAACTTGGATGAAAAAGGAAATAGTGATTTCTTAATCTTGTTATTAAAGATAAACCTATACTGATAACCTGGCAGCAAAATACCGTTTTTACTTTTAAATGTGAGCCTTTGCAGCATGTTCTCACTGAAATCACTAATAGATAAATGCTTGTGATCCATACCACAGGTGTTGCTACAGGTCTGTCATATGATCAGCAAATGTCACCAAGCACCATAAAATTTTTGTCTTTTCTAGGAATTAGGCAATCTAAATTTATCCTCAGCATCACAGCATGACTAGCAATCTTTCCATGCCCACCTCACATCTTTACCTGGTTTGTCTTTTATTCACGTCTCTAATAATTTACTTTTGCATCCATTTCAACTTTTCATTTCTATGCTGTCACTTCATTTACTTAATTTGAAAATACTTGTTCTCATTAACGTTGCTGAGACCAATCACTGGTAATATGTTATCAACAGATTTTTGAAATTTGCTGTTAGTCTCTGTTTCTAGTAATGGAAAATTTGGCCTTTTACTGAGTTTAGGAAAGAAGAGACCTCTAAGACTGCAGAAGCAGAGAAATTGTCCTTTTGTCTTTAGAAAACTATTGATTTATTTTTAAAAGACATTATAAAACAAAAATTTGCATTTAAATTCCAGTACAATCTTGCATGGTTGGCATTAGTTTTCATGGAAATGCTATAAAAGCATGAATTGACATGGGATCACATCTTATGTTCAGAGGATCATTTTGAAAACCAGATTTTAATCTATCTTATTTCATTCTCCTTAGAAGGTATTATTTAATGTTTTAAATGACTTTACTATTGAAGAAAACCAGTGAAAATCTCAGCCATATTAACTCATATTAACATATAATACAAAGAACTGAATCATAGGACTTGCTTTGTGTATCATGCAATCATTCAAATAAATCAAACTATTATCCCTTATATATTCTTATTAAAAACTTGGTTATTCATTTTTGCTAGGAATGGAACTCATTGTTGAACATAAGATTTTTTTTGATTCTCTTCAAATTGAAAAAGTAAATAAAAGGAAAAATGTGAATAAAATAAAATGAAAAAATTAAGCTGAACATGGTGTCTCACTCTTGTCATCCCAGAATTTTGAGGCTGAGGTGCGAGGATCACTATAAGTTTCAGGCCATCCTGAATCACAGAGCAAGATCCTGCCTCAATAAACCAATAAAGTAATAATTATATCATTACTCATAAAAGTGCCTTAAATTTTACCATCTTTAAAGAAATAATAATGAAAAGTACTCAGAGAGCACCTATCTGATCAGTATTTTGCTGCTCAATATTTTTATGAGCTACCTATTAAGAAAGAGTTTTAAATTCCATTGTTCTTAGAATTGATTGCTTAGTTTGAGCTCATGGCATTGAAATCTGTAAAATAAGTTTTGGCCTTTCAAAATACGGCACATATTTCATTTTGGTAATTAACCTTAAGTGGTGATAATTTGGTTTATATGCAGATGCATGAATATAAATGTTCTGAATATGCTGTTATTGAACTAAATTTTAACTTGAAAGTATTTAGTATAATGCTTTAGTTTTTTGATGTTTCTAACATTTTTGTTATTTTTCCTTTTGTTAATGATGACACTGGGCCTTGGTGAACTTTCATCCTTATCCAGGTCCTCCAGGTTAGCTCTTTAACTCCAAAGTAGTAACTGCATGAAGTTTGAAAGTTTTCTTATATACATATATGTGTGCATGTATGTTTACATATATGTGTGTGTATACACACTCAAATTTAATGTTTTTAATTTTTTAATGTATTGTAAGAGTGTGTGCCAATTCAATTCTTACATGGTGGCCTATTAAATGTGTTTCTAATGGAATTATCCTACATTAACTAATTAAGGTAATACACATTTCAGTATTCATATATTTGTGTCATTTTAACTGAAAATTTATAGTATTTAGAACAGCTCTGCCTAACATTTTATTTTTTCTTCTGATTAGAGTGTACATCTTACTTTTGTCTTGTATTTGTTAATGCAGACTGAACTATTAATGAGGCACAGTGATCCCTACCTGTATTGTAATTATTTTGAAGGCTGAAAGAAGAGTGTCACTTGGGTCAGCCAAGGCACAGAATGAAACACACTCTGTCTCCCAAAAAGAAAGAAAGTAAAACTATCCTTCAAAAAGGCATTTTTAAAACAGTAGTATACATTAATAGGTTCTATGTAATCTTGACTTGTCATGAAGTTCCAAATTGTACTCCTTGAAGAAGGTCTAATCAGTATAATATTGTTAAAAATCAATACAATAAATACTAATTAGAGGCTTTTAATCCTATTTTAATCACATATAAACAGTACATACCGAACAACAATTACCAAGAGGGAGTAGATAGAAAATGGTTGATTTCTAGTAAAAAACAGAACAAAACTTACCTAATCAGGATTAAAAAGGGCCACAAATATTTGACTGTCTTATTATTGTTGTAGATAAATAGTCCTTTTCTGATTTCTAGAGGAAATTAAAAGGGGAAAAACTCTATGCCTTAGGTCTGATATTGAGAATGATAGAATTTTTTCCATTTAATAAATTAAAAACTAATAAGTTTTTGAAATGACTTTTAGGGAGCCTTCTGTCACTGTCTGAGCTAATTCCCTACTTAATTTATTTCTGTAAAAGTAATTTCTTTTATCTGGATTGGGAATTGAACTCAGTACCTCTGCACTGAACCAAATGTCCCTATCCCTTTTTGGGGACATGCTTTCACTGGGTTCCTCATGCTAGATGTGAACTTATGATCATCTTGCATTCCAGAGTGCTGGGATTACAGGGGTGTGACAATACACATGGTTTCTGATTCCTTAGTTTCTTACTTTTCCACAGATTCCTTATTTCACTGAACCACATAGAATACCAGACCAAAGCAACTGCTGGCTGGATTATGTTTCAAGACAGAAAGAAATTTTTATTCAAGCCTATTGCAGTAGAGGAAAGGTTATAACAAACAATAGGGTAGAGTGACTGAGCTCACCTCAAAAAGACAGATTTTTCACAAAGTAGAATAGTGAAGAGGGTAGTAATGGAAACTTACTAGGGAGGCATGGAGAGTAAAAGGATTATTGATAAGCTCACTTAACAGGATTGTGCTAAAAGTAGCAAAAGGACTTAGACATGAAGGGTGTGGATGAGGAATTTGATCAGATTTTGCACATTAGAAAGAGACTTTCCTTAAAGTGACTTAGCACATTCTTGTAACTGGACTTGAAAGGCCAGAAAAAGGGCCCTAAAATGCATCTGTGAGGTTTAGTCAAGGAGAAAGACTCCTACATATAAGAAACTGTAGCTCAAAGAGGTCAACAAGCGTGTTCAAGGCAATCATGTTAGTTACTGGACTACATGACATTGACTTGTGTCTATACTAGTGGTACCATATCACTCCACAAAGGATATTTGTTGCATGACTTGATGCTTATTTTCTGGTCTCTTACAGATTCAATAATTTAATGGAACAAATTGCTTCTAGTAGTTTAGAAAACTTGGCTATAGCAGACCAGGCATTCCAACTACTTTCTTGTTTTCTGTTTCCTTAAAAGCATTATTAACTCCTAACAATTGGTTCTTGTGTTCTTTCTAAATGGATATTATCATGGAGATTAAGATAGAGCATGTGATTTAATAAACCCCAAGATAAAAGGAGACTAGGCAGTACTATGAAGCTATTTTGAGTCCTAACTTGTTCAACTTGTAGACTTCTTATACCTTCGTCATTGCTAAAGCAAACTGTTAGCAAAGAAAAAGAGGTACTTTTTCTTTGTTCCTAAGGCACTAGAATATATTTATGGATGAAAAACAGAGTAGCCACACTTAAAACCAGTTTAACAACTCCCATTTACCAAATGTACTCTAAATTATTACTGGAACTTTATCTCTGCAGTGGTGCCTTCTTTACAACAATTGCACAGTACAACCTTAAGTGGAAATCAGATTTTTTTTGTAGCAAGGATCAAATTTGGACTTTGTGCTTGCCAGGCATGGGCTTATGCCACTAAGCTGTATCCCCGACCTGGAAATCGGATTTATAGTAGTGAAACAATCAACTCATCTTTAATAATTACCACTTATGTCTAAGATTTGATGTTTTAGGGACTTTTGGTTAACTTTTCTTAGATGATTTAAAAAAATAAATTGAAAGCATCATACAAAAAATTGAATTGGCATATAGCTCATTAAAATTTAACCTTTTCAAAATTAAAATCATAGAAGTTTTGCTATGATATGATCAAAGCTCTCATTGCCACTGACTTAAATAAATGTGCCATTTTTGAATGAGATATTTTTCTAAGAGTTCTTATTATTGGTCTTAATAAATCAAACACTTATTGAGAATCTCTTTACTCAAACTCTAAATCATGCTTGATAGTAATTTTAATTTATTGAACTAATTGTGTGGTTAGACAGTGCTATAAGTGTTATCTTGAGTTAGTTTGCTATGTAAGCCAAATTTTAGTTTTCTAAATTTCAAAGTATCAATCATTTAAAAAGTTTTCTTATTGGCAATAATAGTAATGCTTTCTGTTTATGTGGCATGCTACCATTTCCAACATATAATGTTCTTTTGTTGTAAGCTTATTGAGGACAGAGTCAAGAGTCTTACTCATTTTTACATTGCATATAGCACCTTGAACATGGCAGACATTAAATCTGTGTTTTAAAACTTGCCCTCCATCATTAATCCTATGAGGGAAGTTAGGGCAGATAACAGGATTCCCATTATGTTCAGAACAATTGAATTGCCCAAACAACAAATAACTCATGTAGTTATTAAGTAGCAGAGTCAAAAATACAATCTGAGGTCTTCAAACTTCTAGGACTCTGTGCTCTTACCACATTTATTCTCTCTGCTAATATTCATTGTTTATAAATCATAGCAAGACTTGTAAGTAAATTGTGTTTATAGTCAATTAACAGTAACCAAGAGATATTCTATGTGTAGCTTTTATCATTTTATTTAATGATCCTTCTACTAATGAATTGCTTGAGTAAATATGTGCATTGAACTATAATAATATAATTGTAATATGTTCCGTGGTTTGGAGCGAACTCTTGCATGTCAAAATATTTGAAGTACCCCTTCAATGATAGTCTTCACATCTTTGGAAAATTTGAATCTTTAGTTTTAGGTTCAATTGTGTACAAATATACATTGGCTTTTTCCTTAAGTAGTTTACTTCAATTAATAATTTACAGAGGAAAACCACATGATGAATTATGAAAAAATCAGAATGTAGCTTCACTGACTGTCAAATAAAGCAAATGAATGTGCAATTATTAATGGAAGATACATGTGTTTTGAGTTTTCTCTTTAGTCACCAATGACTTTTTAATTTTTTTGCCAGTGAAGCCTCTAAAGTTAATCTCTACTTGCTTCAGCCTGAACATATAGAGAGATTTTTACCTTGTGATTTTATTGAAAAGTGGCAGAGGCCAAGATAAACATTCATCCAAAATTACTCTTTTGTTAAAAGACCTGAAGGCTGTCAGTGAAAACTTATTACCTTGCCAAGTTGAATGTTTTGAGAAGCTGACTTTATGAAAGCCATGGTACTGGGGTTAACGCAGTATCTTCAGTAGAATTTTCCATTTTTTTATTTTATATTAATGAAGACCAGCAGCTTATTCTCTATAAGAAGCACTATTCGAAAAGTTTGGTTTTCCATCTCCATTATGATTCTGTGTGCATACCATTTATGCTATAAGTTTAAGAAAGGCTGGCAAAAAGAATTATTGTTTAACTTATGCTATAATGTGGACTACTTCTAACTCATAATCTTATTTTGTACTGTGTGATGTCTGATACTGCTAACATCGATCTTTGGGCTTTGATGAACTCTGCTCTTCCAAGGTTTTCAAGGTTAGACTCTTCCCTGGTCAATTATTTTATAATGCCTTATATGTGTATTAAGAGATATATGGGTTACTTTGCTATGAATAAAAGCAAAGTTTAGAAGCTACTAAAAACGCTGTAATCCTCAAATATTACTAGTAAAGTTTTGACATTTTGGTGATGGTAGTGTGGCATATTTATAATCAAGCTTGAAGTGATATCAAGTCTTTATAGTTTTGCTTGTTTACAATAAATAATCTTATATAAAGATATATTGAATTTTAAATAAAAATACACTTACTTTTGCCTTCTAGACTGCACTAAAACATTTATTTAGACAGACACGGTCAATTGATAATCTTTGCATATAGATTTTATTTTCTTGAGAAACATTTGTTTGCTTCAGTGATCTGTGTATTTGTGCCTATTTTAAATAATGAAAGAGGTATACTATTTAATGCAGTTGGGATGGGGAGATAACACAGCAGTGTAAGCACCTGCCTGGCAAGTGCAAAGACCCAGGTTCAATCCTCAGACCCAAGTTCAATCCTCGGTACCACGTGACCTGCTGGCCCCACGCTGAGAGGGCCACCAAAAGCAGATGTGGTGGCACATGCCTGTAATCCCAGTGCTAGAGAGACTAAGACAGGAGGATCACTAGGAGTCTGAGCTGCATAGCAAGACCCTGTATCATATAAATAAATAAATAATAAATAGATTTTTTAGCCGGGCGTGGTGGCGCATGCCTGTAATCCCAGCACTAGGGAGGCTGAGGCAGGAGGATTGTTGTGAGTTCGAGACCAGCCTGAGCTACAAAGTGAGCTTAAGGCAAGCCTGAACTGCACAGTGAGACCCTGTCTCAAAAAGACAAAAAATAAATAAATAAATAGATTTTTTTAAATGCTGTTAAAAAATAGCTTATATGTACTGTATGCCATTAGTAATTCACTACGTAAAATATGAAGATATAAACAGCAGGCATGTATCTGCACGTAAAATCTCTACTATTCCCTTTTAATTGCGAAAAAGTAGTACCCTTGTTTTGTTTTTCAAATGATATAAAGCTCCAGTAACCTTTCAAACTGGGATAAAATGGTTGTCAAAGCTTCCCCTTTTCTGATCTTAAATATTCCCTAGTTATTTTCAGAAGATTGGTTCACAGTTTATTTTTCTCTTAATGGGATGATTTGCTACCTGATTTCTGTTCTAAATGATACAAACTAATGTATTTGCTTAGTAAACCCTATTTAATGGATTTGAACAAACGAATTGTGTTTTGGTTTTGGTTTTGGTTTTTTTTTTTCATTTATTTTTATTTTATTAAAATACAAATGTCAATCAGACAGTTTCAAGACACCTTAACCATACACATTCGATGAATTAATACATTGCAAACTGTTTTCATAACGTTTTGGTATTGTACAAGGTGCATACATGATATTACATTTACAGATATTATTTTAGCAGATATCTCTTATCAGTGAATTAAGAGTGTAGTTGCTTACTTATCTTATTTTTTTATACCTGAATTATATCAAAAATTCAATAATTATTTACCTAGTGGATGACCATAGTACTAAAAGCCGACATAATAGCCTGTCCAACCACCATTAGTGCAGATCTTGCCTCTCATAGAATTATGTAGAAGCACAGCGTTATCTATCCCAACTGTACTGTCTATTCACACACATCATGATTTTTTCTTTCTACAACCCTTCTTTTGTCTACACCTGTCAAAAGTGGGCACTCCATTGACATTCAACTAACTTAGGTGCTTGAACTCGACACCACAATCCAACACCATCCAGCATTCTACAACCATAGTGAGTTATTCAAAGAAATTGTTGACCATATCCATTTACAGCTCAGCTTAATATTATGGGCTCACGATGTATACTTCATTTTTATACTTTTCTGCTGGATGGTTAAGACCTAGGTAGATCAAGACTTATATACCAGTACAAGAACTTTATATTTCCTATGTGGTCATTGAAGTCCTCTCAGGGTTTATCTTGTAGTCCTGTACATTATTCTGTAGTTCCTTTGTCTGTGTCATCCATGTGGATGAGTCACGGCCAATGCTTGACCACATTGCTCTCTGTGAGAGCTTGAGAGAAAGTTTTCTCTTCATGTGACTCTCCCCAGGCACACTTTAGAACTTCAATCTCTTTCCTCTGTGGCTTCATAATCTTGTCTGGTTTTGGTTTTTAAGTGTCAATCTACTCCCAGTAGTTCTTTGTGATGGGTAAGGGAATTTCTGTGTTCTCTAGCTACCAGGTTAAAGTGACTATGAATTAAATTTTTTAACAATACAATTGCTATTGCCCTCCAAACCTGAATTTTTTCCTCATGTGCCAGTTATAATCATGCCATTTTATGAAATCATATAAAAAATCTGAAAGACTAAAAATATATTCATATTTTAAGATACGCATTTATTTTCCATTTTACTAATAAATGTTATAGTGCTAATAATTATAAAAATAGCAATCCTGTTTTGTTACTGTGTGCCAGGCACTGTGCTAAGTAAGTTATACATGTGATTTCATTTGATCTTTGCAACAATCTTGTAAAGCAGATACTACTCTGTTCTTTCTTTTTTCTTTCTTTCTTTTTCTTTCTTTCTTTCTTTTCTTTTTCTTTCCTTCCTTCCTTCCTTCCTTCCTTCCTTCCTTTCTTCTTCCTTCCTTCTTCCTTCCTTCCTTCCTTCTTTTCTTTCTTTCTTTCTTTCTTTCTTTCTTTCTTTCTTTCTTTCTTTCTTTCTTTCTTTTTCTTTCCTTCCTTCCTTCCTTCCTTCCTTCCTTCCTTCCTTCCTTCCTTCCTTCCTTCTTCCTTCCTTCCTTCCTTCCTTCCTTTCTCTCTCTCTCTCTCTCTCTCTCTCTCTCTCTCTCTCTCTCTCTCTCTCTCTCTCTTTCTTTCTTTCTTTCTTTCTTTCTTTCTTTCTTTACTGTGCTGGAGATTGAACCTTCACAATGAGCTATGTACTCCTAGCCCCATTTTACAACTTCTGGTACATACTCTAAATTATCGGTAGAATTTGCACTTTTGAACTTTGATTCCTTATACCTGAACCACCAGTGATTCTGGAATTACAGGAATGTGCCACCATGCTTGACTAGCAGATACTCTTATTTCTACTTTATAAAAAAAGAAACCAAGGAGATTAATTATCCTTGTAAATCAAAGAGTTGATGATTAATAGACTTTGGATTGGAACTTTGGGACTCTTAACTCTAGGTCCCACAGTTTTTAATCAGTAATCACTGATTCTGAGTTTTAACATTTGGAAAGGGAACTAAAGGTGACATCTGATCTTATGTCAAAAAGATGGCTCTCTATCCATAAATACACCTGAACTCAGTATTCTAAATTCTTATGCTTACAATAGTTCCTAAAAGGTATTACTTACAAACCAGGCATGGTAGCAAGTGCCTATCATTCTAGCTTTCAAGAGGCTAGGGAGAGATGCAAATTTAAGGCCATTCTGGATTTCATAATGAGTTCAAGGTCAACCTGAACTAACTACACAGGGAAATCCTGCCTCAAAACCTAAAACAAACACACACAAAAATTGTAATTCCTACATATTTTTTAAAATATTGATTTAGATCAATTAAAAATTGAGGCTACCAGAAGAGGAAAGGTATATGTGCTAGTTTTGTGCTCATTATTGGGATTTTGTAATTATTTCCTTAAGAAACAACTACTTTCAATCTCAATTGCTAAACATTGTAAAAACAAATAGCATCTATTTCTCACCAGCTGGTAAAAAGCTTTGTCAATGATAGTATGTCTCTGGTTACATAATGGACCTGAGATTTTTATTTAAAAGAAAGATTAAAATTATAGTATAAAGAAAACCCTTTGTGAAATGTCACCTTGAATTATTTTTATTTATCCGTGTGATACATGAAGAATTTTTCCTTTAAAATATTTAAAATGTAAAAATTATGAAAACTTTTTTTGGCAGTACTGGGGATAAAACCCAAAGCTTAAAATTTTGGTCTACCACTGTGCTCTGTCTACAGTCCATGAAAACATTTTTAAAGTAAATATTTAAAACACTATATTGACTAAATTCAGACCTTTAAAATATTCAAATGTACCAAACATATCACTAGAACAATATTAAAGTTAATTTGTTTATATTTATCGCACAGTAATTAAAAATCCATAAATGTCACTTTACAAATAAACCTATTTTATCTTTTATTTATGACTTTTACTTATTTTTGTCACTGAGGATGACCCCTAGATGTCTCACTTGAGCTGCTCTACCACTGAGCTAAGTACACCCTCAACCCTAAGCAATTTCATTTTAATTACAGTAGCTTAAATTCCTTGAATTAGTTAGAATTCAGAATCCTGGGTCTCTACCCAATCTTACTAAAGCTGAAACTGCAGGTGGAACCAGGAATTTGAATCACAGAATCAGATTATATTGATGTTTGCATGTGACAATTTGAGAACAGTGCCCTACTGCATCTATTTCATTTCAGTTTTAAGTCAAGTGCTTTGTTAGGAATTCAGAAGCAAATTATTTCCTGAATATCTTATTGAGATACATATTTATTGGATTGAATGAATAATACAATTTAAGTCAGAAGGACATACACACTAACATTAATAACAAAAGGAACCAAATCCAATTTACATTAGAAAGGGAATCAGAACAGGTCAATATATTTGAACATAGTGTCAGTTTTACATGCAAACTAATATGAAGATTGTTAGGGGCTGGGGAGATGGTTCAGTGGAATAAGTGCTTCCCTGGCAAGTACAAGGGCCTAAGTTCGATCCCCAGTTCCGCCAAAAAAAAAAATCTAGCATCAGAATTTATATAGAAATGAATGTATGTGTATAGACAGTACAGTTGTGATAGATAACACTGTGCTTCTACATAATCCTATGAGAGGCAAGATTTGCACTAATGGTGATTGGACAGGATATTATGTTGGCTTCTAGTACTATAGACAACCACTAGGAAAATAACAAGGTAGAAAGTATTAATTATTGAATCTTTGATGTAATCCAGGTATAAAAATAAGATACACAAACAACTACACTCTCTTTATTTACTGATAAGAGACGGTATAATAATGTCTGTAAGTATAATATCATGTACGTACCTTCTATGATACCAAAACATTATGAAAACAGTTTCCAGTGTATTAATTTATCAAATCCATCTTGTCAAGGTATCTTAAAACTGTCTCATTGATATTTGTACTTCAATAAAACATAATTTTTTTAAAGAAAAAGATTGTTGATATTGACATGTATACTCCGCTTACACTGTACTGAAATTTTGTCATTTGTTGTGCATCAATCATCAAGGTCTACCAGGTCCAGAAGGTCCCCGTGGTCTCCCTGGAAATGGAGGTATTAAAGGACAAAGAGGAAACCCAGGCCCACCTGGGCCACCTGGCTTGCCAGGTTTGAAAGGAGATCAAGGATCACCAGGACTCTCGGTATGAAATCAAGTAGATAATTAATGAGAGAAGAGTGTGGGCATGTGAATTCAAATGACAATTCTGAACTGTAGCATTTAATCAGCACTGAGTAGACTGTCAACAGCTCTCTTGGTAAATTAATGTGAAAGAGGAAGGTCAATGTATCTTTATGGCATTTTGCTCTGTGACAGCAAAAGGCTTCCTCAAAAGACATCTTCAGCGACAGAAAATTTGTGCAAAAGAGATGTGAAAATCAGAACATGGCATGTGGATGAGTCTAGCCATAGGGAAGTAATTATGGTGAGTGGTAGTATTTCAAACTTTGAGATACATAGTTAGGGTGAAATTTCAGCTCTACTGCTCATTTCATCTTATGTCTACCGGGAAAACAAACATTCTGGGTTTATGTCTGCACTTATGAAAAGAGAATATCCACTCACTTGCTTTCTACCTTGGTTTGTATGACCCAGAGAAACTTCCTTCTTTATATATTCTCAAAGCTACAACAATGCATTCAGGCAGGTTGTCAATAAATTTTGAAAGTAATCATGTCTGGGCTGTCTTCTATGAGCAGTAGAAAAAAACTGCCTAACAAGTAGGAGGTCTTAAAATTTTTCCATATCTAATCTTTTTTCCCATAGCATCAGTCTTCTTCTAGTTATCAAGTTCTAAAAATTAAATCCTACTTTATTCTTTGCTCTTACATTACCGCATTCAAGATGCATTCTTTATTTTTATTTATTAGAGTATAAAATAGTACTGAAGCAGAGAAAACTACAAATGATAAAGATTTTCACTAAACAAAATAATACGAATTTGACAATGTTTGTTGCATTGTTGCATAGCATACTGTTCTCTTCCAATTAGTTGTTCAGATTGCCATATACATACACACAACATTGGAAAAAAGAAAAACGTTATAAGAAATTAAAGAAAGAAGATAAATATTATTTTAAAAAATGAAAAATTAAGCATTAATTGCTTCTTTCCACATACCAGCAGAAATCCACAGTACAATTATCCAAACCATCCTGCTTACATGCATATATCTCTTTGCCCAACTCCCTCTCCTGTCTTTCTCATCTCAGTAATTCCTTCATTTTGAACAAGTTCATTTCCTTTTCAAAGAATCTATTGTACCCTTCAGCTTTAGTTACTCTTTCAGGTTCTTACACTATGAAGAGAATATGATGTTTGCATATATGGGTCCAAGATTTATTTCACTTAAAAGTATGTTGTCTAGTTGCATCAATTTACTGATAAAAGCCTCAGATATATCCTTTGTATAGCTAATACTCCATTTTGTAAAAATACATCTTTATCCATTTCTCCTTTGATGGGCATTTGGTTTGCTTCCAAGATTTAGATATAACAGACTACATTGCTATAAATATGGGTGCAGATAAATCATTATGTTATGATGTTTTCTGTTCTTCTGGAAAAATACCCAGGAGTGGGGTAGCTGGGCTGAATCTGACCTCCAATCCTAACTTTTTGAGGAATCACCACACTGATGTCCATAGTGCTTGTACCAGTCTGCACTCCCACCAATAGTGGAGAAGTGATCCTTTTTCTCCATAGCTCCTCCAGCATTTGCTGCTGATTGACTGATTGTTCCTAGGCATTCTTTCTTGGATAAGGTGGAATTTCAGTGTTGCTGTAATTTGCATTTCTGGAAAGACCAATGACATAAAACATTTTTTCATATATTTATTTGCCATTTACATGTCTTCATCTGAGAAGTGTATGATCATCTCATATGCACTATTTTTTCATGGGTCTTTGAATTTTGGGTGCCTGATATTTTAAAAATTATTTATATGTTCTAGACAGCTTTGTCAGAGAAGCATTTGACTATGAGTTTTTCCCAGTTCATGTGTTTTCTTTGTACTCTCTTGGCAATTTGTTTTGAAGGCAGAAACTTTTCAAAAAGATGATATCCTAGTTGTTGATTCTTTTAAGTATTTCCCATGCAGTTTTCATTCATAAACTCTCTACCTACACCTATATCTTTAAGAATTCTACCTGCATTTTCCTTTAGGAGATGTAGTGTTTCTGTTTTAATGTTTAAATCTTTGATCTGTTTTCATTACAGTTTAGAGCGTGGAAATAGAAATGGGTCTAATTGTATTCTTCAGCCTGTAGAAAGCCAGTTTTTCTAGCACCATTTATTAAAGAGGCTGTGTTTCTTCCAATGAATGTGTTTGGCCCCTTTGTAAAAGATAAGATGGTGGAGTATGTTTGTAGTTGTATTTGCATCTTTTAATCTGTTCCACTGATCTTCAGGTCTTTCTTTATGCCAGTACCATGCTGATTTTATCATGGTAACTTTGTAGTACAATTTCAAGACTGAGATTATGATGCCTCCTACTTTTTCTTTGTTGCCCAGGTTTGCTTTTGATGTTCTGGGTGCCTCCTGTTTCCAGATGAATTTTATGATTTGTTTCTTGATCTGTGAGGTATATGAATGGTATTTTAATTGGAATTGCACTGAATCTATATAATAATTTGAGAGCATTTCCATTTTCACAATGTTGTTTCTGTCCAGGAGAAAGTTCAAGATTCTTAACTGTTACATTTACCTTCCTTCCTTCGTTCGTTCGTTCGTTCCTTCCTTCCTTCCTGTCTGTCTGTCTGTCTGTCTGTCTGTCTGTCTGTCTGTCTGTCTCTCTTTCTTTCATGATGCACATTTTTATATGTGCCATCATGTTTACTTCTTGAAATATATGAGAGTAAGTTACATCAATCATGGCCCTTGCCCATTAAATACGTTCCTATGTAAGGATTTAAAGAATCTTTCTCATATAACAATAGTATGTTATCAACTGTAGAAGGCTAACCATAGGTATATGTAATACTTTTAAGTTCTTCCTTTAGTGTTCCAATTATATTAGATGACCTAGTATTATCCTCTTTAGCATTTCTCCCTCTAAAGTGGTGTCTAGACCAAATCATGAATCACACTTAATTGTCATGTCTTTTTAGTCTCCTACAATATGGAATCATTCCTAACCTTTTTATTTTTCTTATATGACCTTAACATTTTTAGAAAATTGTCACTTCTATTTTAAAAATAAGATGCTCATTCTGTCTGATGATTTTCATGTTTAGATTTAGGATATGAATCCTCAGCTGGAATACTAAATTGCTGATGTTGTGTCCTTCTCAGCATAACAGATAAGGAGTTTCCTGATGCCCACCTGCCCTTCATATGTGATTTTAATTTTGATTTGCCAATTAAATTGTAATATATTTTCTTCTCTGTTACTGCTGAGTTACTCTGTTACTACTGTTCAGCTTAATAAGTGAAACTGTGTTAAAGTACCTTAAGTTCTAGCAAATATGTTTCCCCTTAGATTTAATGCATATTAATGATTTTTACCACAACTACTTTCTGCTGGGATAGTGATAAACTCTAGTACTACCTCTATGTATACAGTACTAGTCAGCTCTGCTGTTAGCAAAAGTCCTTTGTCCCGATTCATTCTCATATTGCTATTGCAGGCTCAAAATTTCTCATTGCTTTCAGTGATTTATAAGTTTTGTAGCTATTATTATTTATATTGGTGCTCTCATCTCATATTTCTAAATGCCTTCATGTCTTCTTTGACATGTTTCCACTCACTTTACTTTTTACCACTTTCTCATATTTTACTATACAAATATATTGTCACTGCACTCACTTTTATTGCTGCTATTACAAACTTCATTTTCGTGTACTTGGGTGATTTCATTAACCTCTTAAGTGATTTTTCTATTCTGCATTTTCCTTTAGATTTATTTTAGAGCTATTTTCTACACTTTCCACACTTTTATTATTCTCAAAACTGATTAACAGGCCTTATAATGCACTTGCTAAATATTTTAATATTTAATGTTTCTACATTTGCTATTCTGAACCAAGCATTTATTGCTTCAGATCTACACTAGAAAAGTAGTGTTTTATTAATAATAAAACATTGTTGCTTGATAAATACAATCAATTCAGTTTTCTAAACACTTAATATCAACTGTCTTATTATCCTCACCACCACTTCATGAAGTACAAGTTATTTTCTCCTTATTAAAGGTGAGAAAATATCTCAGTTATCTTTTCTCTCATTGCTGATGCAAAATACCTGACACCCAAAATTAAGGAAGGAGAGGTTTATTTGGCACACAGGTTGTGAAGATTTCCGTCCATACTCAGCTACCTCTAAGGCAGCGTACAGAGAGCAGCAGTTCATGGCAGTGGAAAACAGCAAAAAGCAAAGGCCAAAGGGCCGAGGAGCAGCAACAATGGCAGCAAAGAGCACGACTGTCTCCCTTATGTTGCATCCAGGCTGTCTGCCCCAGGTTGTGTGTAGCACTCACACCCACCAGCACTCATAGCTGTAATCCAGACATTGAATCATTAATCAATCACAAAGTCTAGAAGCCCACCCTAGTGACCACATGAGGCTTTGGGGGGATACTGATATAAACCATAACAGAAGACAATGTATTAAAGGGATTAAATAATCATCTGGGGTCTCACACAGTTATAAGAGGTGAAACTGGTACTCGAAACCTACAAATTTAGCTCTGTAGACACTGCTATAAATTACTACAGAATACCTTGGCCCCTCCTTTCCATTACTTTCTCTCCCAATTTGTTTCTAATGATCTTTTTAATTTAGGGTAATCCTGGCCGGCCAGGTCTAAATGGAATGAAAGGAGATCCTGGTCTCCCTGGTATTCCTGGATTCCCAGGTATTTGAGGGGATGATTGGTGGTTTCCTTTGATATTAAACTCTTTTGGGCCAAGACACACATATTTTGATTTATCTGAGTAAAACCTGTCCTGCTGTTTTGCTGTAAAATTGTTTGTACTGTCTTTTTCTAGGCATTAAAGGACCCATTGGAATACCTGGTTCAACTGGCCCTGAGGGGGAACCAGGACTTACTGGACCCCCAGGTAAGAAATACTCCTGAAGCTACTTATGCGTGATATCTACCTGGGCATCTGAAAGAATGTGAAAGCCTGTGTCCTTCAGCTAAACTGTCAAAGTCTATAATTTGCTAATCTCTTAAGGGTCCTATTTTATTAACATAGATAGCTCACCTTTCAAATTCAATAGGATTTATGATCTATAAGAATACATTAACTGAGATTTTTACTGGCCTTGGTACTAACTTTAAGTTATATATGTGTGTTTGCATATTTTACAATCAAATTGTTCTTTTTCTGAGAAGCTTATAGATGGTAAACTATAAAGAGTCACCTGATAAACTCCCTTATTAGCTGAATGGTATCCTGGACAGTCAGTCACTACAAATAAAAACTGCAAACAGTGTCAGAAATACAATGAACTTATGTGGGAATGGGCTTGTCTTCCCTGGCAACATCATTCAGAGCTTTGTAATCAATTATACACTTCAGTAACTAATAGTGCTTATAACTTAAAAATAAGATATGCCTAATTTTCTGTTGATTCAAAGAAAGTTGTTCATTTGTCTATTTTTTGGTGAAATAATGATAGTTTTCCCAAACAGATTTCTATTTAATATGGCAGTTGTCAAATACATGTAACTTGTTTCTCTCGCACTAATATTTATTCTTACCTTAGATTATTTTGGAATCAATTTCTTCTGACTTTTTCCTCTCCATTTTCACCTTTGCGTATTTTTTCTCTTAGGTCCTCCTGGATTACCTGGTCCTTCAGGACAAAGTATTATAATCAAAGGAGATGCTGGTCCTCCAGGGATCCCTGGCCAGCCTGGTTTAAAAGGTCCACCAGGACTCTCAGGCCCTCAAGGTTTACCAGGTACCTTTCTAGACGATCTTTGAAGGCCTGCCTATTGCAGAACATTTCTTGGCTCTCCCTTTACCTTTCAGATGCTTGCTCCAACGACAGGATTCTCAACAATTAGAATATGGGACAACAAAAGGACCTATTTCTTTTCTCTTGTAAATCTTAATATCTCATATTCATATTCCTTCTAGGTCCAGTCAGATTTTCCCCCCTCTGGGCAGTCTAATTTGAATGACTATGTTAGTCTTAAAAATTCTTTAATAGAATGGACATGCTTTTAAGATCAAATACTGTATCTACTTCAGCCAGTGAAAAGACTGCTACTGTGTGGGTAGAATCTACTCCCAGGACCCTTAGCATACATGCTTGGCAGCTGCCTCAAGACTGAACTGTACCCTCCAGAACCCTACTGATTTTTAAACTACTTTCTAGTTGGCCATCTGACTCTATGCTTATAGTCAACTTTAATTTTTTTTAAATAACAATAACTTCAGTCTTCTCTCCCTGAGTATAATCTTTCTATAAATGTACCTAACAGTAACAGTCCTATCTATCCTATGGTAGGATAGATAGCAAAATTTGAGACCTACATTGCTTCCTTGAACTGAAGACAAAGAACAAAACTGCCATATTAAGGGAATCTCCCTAGAGGCAAATATAATTTTTAAAGTTAAATCCAAGATTTGGCCATGAAAAATTGTGCTGCTATTAAACATGGGTGCACATACATCACTATGATATAATGTTTTCAGTTCTTTTGGGAAAATACCCAGAAGGGTTATAGCTGGGTGCAATGGGATTTCCAGTCCTAGTTTTTTAAGGAGCCTCCACATTGATTTCATAGAGGCTGCTCACTAACAGTGAAGAAAGGTTCCTTTTTCTCCACCTTTCCTGCATTGGTTATTAGTTGATTTCTTTATGATAGCCATTCTTTCTAGAGCTATCTCAATGCTTAATTTGCATTTCTCCAATGGCCAGTGCTGTGGAACATATTTTCATGTATTTATTTGCCAGTTGTATTTCTTCCTATAAGAAGTGTTTTCATCGCAGATGTCCATTTCTAGATGGAATCTTTATATTTCAGGGGCCTGATATTTTACAGTTCTTTAAATATTTTAGATAGAACTCCTTAGTCTGAGTGTTTATTGGGTAAGATTTTTCCAAATTTGTGGGATGTCTTTGCATTCTGTTGGTGATTTATGTTGACTTGCAGAAACTTCTGAATAAGATGAGATCTGAGTTGTTGATTTTGTGAAGTATTTCCTGTGCCGTTTTGTTTTTCTTCATGAACCCATTGACTACCCCTTTGTCTCCAAGGTTCCCTCCTACTTTCTCTTCTAGTAGATTACTGCTTCAGTTTTATTTTCTTAATCTTTCAGTGTTTACTGTATTTGGTTTTTCTCTTTGAATAAGTTGTAAAAGAGGGCCAAAATTAAAATTTATCATCTCCATAAAGCCTTTAAAACATTGTTTCCACAAACCAAATGCCCTTTAACTGAGGAATGAATAAAAAAGATGTAGTATTTTTACACAACAGTAAATGGTTTCAACTAGAGACCATACTCATAAGTGAAATAAATCAGACGGCATTTCAGTTTTTTTCTTTTTTTCTTTTTTTTTTTTTTTTTTGAGACAGAGTCTCACTACGCAGTTCAGGCTGGCCTTAAGCTCACTTTGTAGCTCAGGCTGGTCTCAAACTCACAACAATCCTCCTGCCTCAGCCTCCCGAGTGCTGGGATTACAGGCCTGCACCATCATGCCCGGCTCAGTGTTTCAGTTTTAATAGTTAGATGTTTAATCCATTTTGACTTTAATTTAATGCATGGTGTTAGACCAAGGTCTAATTTTAGTTTTCAGTATGTGGAGAGGCAAGTTTTCCAGCACCATTTGTAAAAGAGGCTATCTTTCTTCCAGTTAACATTCCAAAGTTAAAGGGGCTGAGTATGTTGTAGTTGTATCTTTACCTTCTAATCTGTTCCCTTCACTATTGGGTCTGAGTTTTTTTTCCAGTACCATGCTGATTTTATCACAGTAGCTTTGTAATGTCTCTTGCCTTGTTTTTGCTATTCTAGGTCTTTTCTGGTTCCAAATAAATTTTAAGAATGATTTCTCTAGGTATGTGAGGTACATTGATGATATTCTGATAGGGATTGCATTAAATGCCCATCACCAGAGGAATGGATGAAAAGAGGCAATATTTTTAAATGATGAAGTATTACTGAGTTATAAAGAAACACAAACTTGAAGCCATTATAGGCAAGTGGATGCAACTAGAGACTATACTCATAAGTGGAATGAATTAGACCCACATGTGTAAATACCATATTGTCCCTGTAGTGTAAGAACCTGAAAGAATAAATAAAACCTAGAAGGTATAATAGAGATAGTAAAATGGAAAGAAACAGAACTTAAGGATTAAATAATGAAGATGAGATAAAGGAAAAAAAGAAAAAATTAAGGGGCAAAAATCATGCTGGCATATATATATAGGATGGCTGAGATGATTATAGTAATAATTTCCATCAGTTGTTTTGAAAATAACAGTTAATGTTTAGAATTTTCACCTTGATAACTCTTTTCCAAATATATTCTGCATAGAATTTATCATTTATTTAAATTGTACATAATTTCATAATTTTATTTATTTTTATTTTTTGGCCAGCTCAGCCCACACTGGGGCAGGGATGGCGTGGCATGTCATGCCAGGAATCCAACTGCAGTGCCTGTGCTTGCCTAAGCAGGCACTTTAGACCACTGAGCCATCTTCCTGGCCCCTGAGTAACTCTTTATGCTAATATCTTCATTCTAAGTAACTGTGTCAAGGACAGCAATGTGTAATACCCAAACCTATAATTTTAGCACTCTGGGAGGCTGAAAGAGGAAGATCTCAAAATCAAGGATAACTGTAGCAATTTAGCCACTTAGTGAAGCTATGTCTCAAAATAAAAAAAAAAAAAAAAAAAAAAAAAGAAAGGCTGGGGATATAGCTCAGTGTGAACACCTTAGGTTCCATTTCAAGTACCACCAAAGCGAAAACCACCAAAAAATATTAAGTCTCCTAACTCTGTCTGCATGTGGACTTATTTTACCCAATTTCTTTTTCTGTAGGTCCAGTTGGCCCTCCAGGGGATCCTGGACGTAATGGACTCCCAGGCTTTGATGGTGCAGGAGGGCGGAAAGGAGACACAGGTCTGCCAGGCCAGCCAGGTGAGACAAGTAGAACAGCACCGCCAATGATGCTCTTTATGACTGGGAGGATGCTGTATGTAGGCCTCCACTTAGAGCTTTGATGTTGAGAGAGGCAGCCTAGCTGGCTAGTGAATTTGGAGCTGAGGAAAAATAGAAAGGTATATCAAAGAAACTGGCTGCTGTAAGAGCAGCATAAAAGGTTGCTTTTACTTATGTGTTTAAAGCACTTGAAAATCCAGCTCTTCCTTCAGGTACTCACCATAATTGCTTGTTCTGCTGATTTTCAGTTTATTGATTTAAATCCCTTAACCACTTTGGAACTGTTGTGAAGTCATCCATATTTGAAATTATCACACAAAGTTGCAACCCCCCCCACACACATAAAATGGAATAAATATTAATGAAAAGTTTAAGGGATCTCCATAGAACTTTGAGAGTTCTGATGACATCTCTTACTGAGGTGATATATTTGTATTCAGACTTTTTGGGTCACTCATTAATAGGTACTCTTGGCACAATTAATTCTGACGTCTACTGAATTTCCTTCTGGGGTTCGCCTACTTCCAAGAAAATTGAGTCAACTTATAATAAAAAATACACTACTATAAAATAGTTAAAATACAAATAGAACATGATAAACTCAATATATTATTGCATATGTTAGTAACTCTAAATAATATAAACATAAAGGATTTGTATTGTTAAAAAAAATGCCAACAAAGCAGATTCAGGATATCATATAACCTTCCTAGAGCAAATATCCTGCCAACTAATTAGATTTTTATTTCCAGAGAAAAACAAGTTGTTGTCATCTTCATTACCAGCATTGCCTTGAAGTTCTTTAAAGATGAACGTTTATACACACAGTGGTTAAAAAAATTATATAAATAAAAAACATAAATGTGCTTAAATCAAGAGGCAAAATTGGGAAAGGGGCCAGGGGAAGACTGAAATAAGCATTTTGAAAAGGCTATTTCAGAATTCTTTAGGCTATTTTCTAAACATAATATGACTGAGAATAATTCTCCAGACAGAGTAAAAGGAAAAAAAATTAAAAATCCAGTGAAACAGGCACACTGGTAGAAATCCCACCTTTCCTTTATTATTAATGAACAAAACAGTAGACTGAACTTTGCTCATGGTGTTCAAACTCTTTGAGTATATCAAGATACTAGATAATATACAGGTTTCACATATGCAACAGTTCTCCTATTTAAAGTTCTATCCACGTAGTATTTTAGTTGCTAATGTTTCTAACCAACAGCAGAAAAAAAGTACATTTAAATTTCTTTGAGGGCAGGGACCATATCTTATCTCTCTTTGTGCTCTGTGCTCTAACAATGCCTCTATAGACACTCTGTAAATATTGAATAAACTCACTAATCAAATGTGGCAATTATGTTTTGTCAATACCCTTAATAGTGGAGCAAAGCTTATTTAATCTTATACATTGATGATTTCATGGAAATAGGTTCCCGTGGTTTGGATGGTCCTCCAGGACCAGATGGGTTGCAAGGTCCACCAGGTCCACCTGGAACCACTTCGGTTGCCCATGGATTTCTCATCACACGCCACAGCCAGACAGTGGATGCACCACAATGCCCACAGGGAACAGTCCAAATCTCTGAAGGCTTTTCTCTCTTGTATGTCCAAGGAAATAAAAGAGCTCATGGTCAAGACTTGGGTAAGATAATTAGCATTTTACTGCTTTCTTTTGGGTTTCTTTAAAAATACTGATGGCTTCTAGAGTAACGTTTGCCAAAGTATATCACTCTATTCTTCTGGGGCTTCCAAATAGAAGACCATCTCAAAAGCAACTAAATGAATTCCGTATGATTTTTGAATAAATGATAGTTAATCTTTAAAATAGTTCATTAGCTAGTGGGAGGTACACTTCTTAGCCTAAAGCAAGACATTTTTTAAAAGGCCACACTAACATTTAGCTTGCTTATTTATTAAGGAAACAGATTTCAGGGGTCCTCTATTGTACAGCTGCTGCTTGAGTGGGCAATGTTTATAATTCCTGAGAGATAGTGTCCTCTTCTCTGATATTGCTCTTTATTAAGGTGAAAGACAAATTCTAAAGAGAATCTTGGGTCTTATGTCAAAGAAAGTAAGGTCATTGCTTAATTATGCTAGCTTATAGTTCCTAATGTTTTCACTCTGCAAAGTATTGTCAGAGTAGTATAGAGTCATGTAAAAAACTTGTTTTCATATATAATCCAGTTCATCAAAACTAAACAAAAAAGGGGATAAAAATGAAGGACCGTTTTGTTTCTGTATATACAAAACAGTTAGGATAGATATACAGCTACTTTCTCTTAATTCAGTCAGAAAGATTTGTACTAATAGTGTTTAGATTGGATATCATCTCTGCATCTTGTCCTATGAGTAACTACTACAAAAACAACAATATGCAATGCATTAATTATTGCAACTGTGCTACTAACCTGCTTTGAAACTCTCATTGCTATTTGTTCCTCAATAAAATTAATTTTAAAAATCCAGGTCATTTAATGTGTTCCCCTCATCTCTATGCTGAGGTAAGCGGCTTGGTTAATGTAATTATGCTGGGCTAATGACTCTCAAGGTCTCTTCCATTGCAAGATTTTTTCCCTACAGCTTTGAATGCATGTTCATCATTTGACATCAACTTGCACTTTTTAGAAATGATTGCCTTCTTTACCTCCATCAAGACATTAAGGAAGATAGTGTGGGCTCTCAGTTTCTGGGACATCCATGGTAGAGGCTACCTGGAGATCTCATTATTTGCCCCATTCATTCTCTGAAAAGAGTCCTGAAACATCCAAACTCAAGAGGTCTTCAATGCCCAGTCTGTCCCCAGGTTGTAGCAGACTAGGTACATCGATTTACATGGAAGCTAATGGTTGTAAGTCCTTTTATAAAGCCAAATGTAGTAGTAATTTGCCTCTCTATCTGTCTTTCTCAGTCTCTCTCTCTGTCTTCCTCTGTCTCTCTGTCTGTCTGTCTGTCTCTCTCTCTGTCTCTCTGTCTGTCTGTCTCTCACACACACACACATGCACACGCGCACACACACACACACACACATACACATACACACACACAAACTTTCAGTGGAAACTAAATCCAGAATTCTGACTAGTACATATTTGTCATACTTAATGATCATATTCACCGTAGAAAATTTGTGCCTGATCATATTGTATCATCTATTTTTCCCATTTGCTTCCTCTCCTGTCAATTCTTCCCCTCTCCATTTACAAAACTGTTGTTTTTATTTTTTCCTTATTTATGTTTTTTCTCCTCTTCCTACCATTCACTCTTTCTTCTTTTTCTTGCTCCCCTTCACATCTAAGCTTGTTCTTCCTACTTCCCTTACCCAGTCACTACAGGATTTGAACACTGGGAATCCCGAAATGAAAACAACACACAACTACTCCAAATCATTAGCCCTGAATCTGTAGAATCACACCTGACCATATGAAGAAAAAGAAAAAAAAAACAACAAAAAAAAAACAAGGCCAGCCAAATAGTTCAGCCAATTAAAGTGCCTTGAAGCAGATTCAGGAGCCCAGAGTTCTAGCCCCTGGCCTGCCATGCCAGCCCCGCCCCCAGGGCATGCTGAGACAGCAGTTAAGACTGGGAGTGGGGGTGCATACCTGTAATCCCAGCTCTTGGGAGGCTGTAAATAGGTGGATCATTATGAGCCATACCTAGTAGTGAGACCCTGAACACCCTTTTGACCCTTCCCTAAAAAATACAAAAAAAAAAAAAAAGGAATCATATTTGACCAAGTACTTTCTCAACGGGATATGGCTGTTACTTACACAGAAGTCACTCACCAGCTGTTATAGAGAACAACATCTATTGTTCCATTTCACTGGTGCATTTCTCTCTGATGGCCTCTGGAGTCATCTATTTTCACTGTGTCACTGTAGAGTCACTCTTCCTTTCTCATACTGCAACCTAGGAGCTGGGGGAGCTCCTTGACTCTTATCTGCATTGAAATCTCTATATTCAATTTCTCTATAGGCTCCAATTTTCCCTCTAGATCCTTCCTAGATCCCAAAGATCCACTTCCCCCTTCTTCTTCTGCAATTATTCTTTTCCAATATCTGGATTCCAAATCTTGAAACTCAGATACTCTGCCCTCTACCCAAAAGTCCTGTCCTTATACCTTTTTGAAACATACGTTCTCTAAGTTAACTTAAATTTACAGTCTTCATGCTTCAGCCTCCCACCATGTGCAGCTATCTGCTTCTTCATTCTTCATCTTACTAATTCTCATTCTTCCTGTTACATTTTTCTTTTGCTTCCTATATATTACATCATATTTTTCTAATTTTGTGAATGATGTTCATTGAATTAATTAATATATTATCTTTAGGTAAGTTTAGTTAAATATTACAACTGCGTTATTAAATCAAAATCTTTAGAAAATTTTATCCACTCTTTCTCCCATGAAATTTTCTCCTTTTTCCATTTCAACTCTTCACTTACAGAGTCTAACTTATGATCACACTTGTATATTTCAAATGTATAACCTATCAAATCAATAATAAAACACTTAGACATATTTAGCACTATGAAATTCTAAAGTGTAATGTGAACGGAAAGTGTGATATGTTGCCTCATATGTTATTATAACTTTTCAAAATGCCTCTTTTTGGTGAATCAAGAGAGGTCAAATTTCTAATTCATCTTATTCTGACACTAGTAAAGCTCAGACCTCAGACACAAGAATATCTTAGGAGAGCTCAAAATCTAAAGAATGATCCTTAATTTCAGGTACTGGATTCCAGGGGCTCTACTAGGTCTCATATAATGATTAAGTTAGAGATATCTTGATGGTTAAATAAACAACTGAGATAATTATAGCTTTATTGTAAATAGTCACTTGATCCAATAAATATAATCTGTTGTGGATTAAGGGTTATAAAAAGAGAATAGAGTAAAATGATACAACACTAAAACTTTTCTGTGTCACTGGAAAAAAATGTATAGAAGAACACTGGTCCTTTTCTTTATGAGACCAGGGATATTTCTAGCTGTAATTAGGCAACTAGTGAGTCATTTTTTTAAATTACCATGCATTGTACATGTCTCTTTTGTATCCATTGTTAATGTGGTTGTTCATAACAGTAATAAGTAAATATATGAGAAGAATACTTTTCTTAATTTTATAGACAAAAGAACTGGCTAAGGTGTTAATTGATATATTAAAAGCACACAGGTAAAATGTGATAGAGATAAGGCTTAAATCCAGCCCTTGCTGATTCTATATCTGTCCTTAATTGTTCAAAATATGTCATGTTGGCATTCATTCTCATGTGACCTTGAAACAATCACTTCTCTCTGAACCACTTTTTCCCCTACCAAAATGAGTAAGTGAGATTAAATCAGTCAGTTGCAACCTGAGAAATTTATAAAATATTCCTAGGCCCTCACAATCCTATTACAAAAATTCTGAAACATTTTGATGCTCTGTGGTCTTTTATCAAGGATCTTAAGTCAGAGATAATCATTCCCCTTTGGATATATGAAAAATCCAAGAGGTACACAGGTATAATTCTAAAGAAATCAGTTTTGAAGTCCTCAACTTTCTTATGTATTTTCTGCTAAAGTCTGCCTCTGTGTGAATATACTTTTGTTATATACCTTTTGCGTCACCCATCTCCAACTTTGTGAAAGAATCATATTATGGTGCATTGCCTTGAAATGTGAAAACCTCCGGGAGTTGAATTCAAAGACCATTCAAATAATGGTTTGTTAGTTTCAGGTAACTGAGATTCTTAACTCAGTCCTAAGCTACCTCATTAAGAAATATATCTTTGAATACTCTAGTCCCAGCACTGTGGGAAGCTATGACAAGAATATCTCCAAGGTTGAACCTGGCCTGGACATTTAGTGAATTATAGAGACTGTCTCAAATGGGTGGCATTCTGGGTATGTAACAGTGTGAAGCTATGGGTTGAATCACCGCTCAAATGAATTTTGGAGTGGGGAGGTTGTTGATAGAGCACTTCCATGGCATGTACAAGGGTATAGGTTCAATCTCTAAAGAAGGGGAAAAGCAGAAAGTTTTCTAATAATACTTAGCACTTTGTTTAGTAATTATCAAATTTTATAATGCATATTATTAATTATGCGTTAATATCTATGACTAGAATATATCAAAATAAAGTATATAACAAGTAGATTAGAGCCTTCTGCTCACAAAAAGTTTTAAAACTTATTTTAAATTTTTATTTCAGCAAAATAGGATTACCAATAAAAGAGTTCTTAAAATGAAAATACATTAAGACTAAACTGAATGAAGGAAGTGGAATAAAAATAAAATTTCCAAATGCAAAAGGGTAAACATACAATTTTCAACTACTAAGGAGGATTTTATAATGTTTTAAATGACAGTTCAAGTTATTACATTGGATATCTCTAAAAGAGTGCCATAAAAGTTTGTTTTTAAATAGCGGTATTCACAAAGCACTAGAATGACAGTTAACAAAGTATAATTGTGGTTTATGAGTTCTTAGCCCCCAAATATTATAATGTAGACAATTAGAAATATGGGCTTAGAATTTAGAGATGCTAACTAGTATCTTAATACTCATACAGTATCAGTAAGCTTCTGACTCCAAAATTTAGATATAAAAATTTAAAGATAAATTAGTTTAACTTTCATTATAATTTATACATATCATTCCAAGTTTGTGAAATATGCTCATTTTCTCTCTTCTTATCTTTTGGCCTTTTTGAAAACATACAGTTACCTACTATGGAGGATATTAGAGAAAGGGAAAGGAGGAAGGATGTTTTTCTCAGCTATTTCCAAGTATTCTTTAGCCATTTGCACAACCTTTCATTTGCTTTTATAAAGCACCATTTTCATGCTTCCTTGAGTAAACAAAACAAACTTGTTTATTGATATAGTGCATATTAATTCTACATGCTCTGAAATTCAAAAACTATTTGTTTTGTTTTCCACACAATATTTTCTCATTTTTCCTTTTTGCTTCCAAACTTATCTGTGATTGGGATGTATAGTTTTCAACACTGTTATTATCCCTAGGCTTAAAAAGATTGATACCCTACCCGAAATACATGGTGAGAATATCTCAGAAAAGAGTGCAGCCTCAAGCAAGATGTATTAATATGATATTGCAAAGACTCTGTATGACATTTTTATACACAGTAAACTACAAAATACTCTTTTTAAGACACCATTGTTTATAAGATGCATCACTATTTTAAAACAACTCTGGGAAACAATAAAAACAAATTAAAAAATGAAAACAACTCTGGGGAGTATCTAAAGGGCGTCAGCATAAATTACAAAACGCATCCCAATTGTAGAAATTCTAAATTATGAATAAATACTAGATTTTAAAAAATAAAATGTATTTATTATCTAAGCAATGTGGGAACGTTTCTCTTTGAAAGACTCTTTGATATTGTTTTGAAGGAAACTAAAGTATCAGCACAATGAGGTCTTTCCTTTTTTTTCTTCCCATTTCTTCTCAGGGACGTCTGGCAGCTGCCTTCGTCGCTTCAGTACCATGCCTTTCATGTTCTGCAACATCAATAATGTTTGCAACTTTGCTTCAAGAAATGACTATTCATACTGGCTTTCTACCCCAGAACCGATGCCAATGAACATGGAACCCCTGAAGGGTCAGAGCATCCAGCCATTCATCAGTCGGTGAGATGTTGGTTTAGCTTTGATTTGTAGCAATCTCCAATTAGTTTAGCTAGTTAGAAATCAGACTAAACATTGTAATCTGCCAATATTCCTTGCAGGTTAAGTAGACAAGGGTTTGGCTTTCAATATTCAATTAAGTGCTAACTCTTATTTTGGGGAAATTTGATTTTGACTAGGATCTATGATATACATAGTATAATATTGCAAAGGACTCATAATTGTTGGGTAAATATATCTGATATATAACGCGTTTGGATTAAGTGCTATAGTAGAACAGATAAAAATGTTATAAAAGCATTGGAAAAGTGATATAGTACCTAATTTTACATTTAGCTATCTGTGATGAGTATATGAAACAAATGTGTTTTAAATTGGCTTGCCCTTGACGGACTAGAAAGACTGGATCCACGCACTTATAAAGGAGAAAGATATCTAGGTAGAGGAAATGAGAATAGGTAATAAATTAATGTGTCTAGAATGTACTAATTAAAGGTTGCAGAAGAGTGTACAGACTGGAAAGTCAGCTTGGACTTTTAGTTAAGTCAAATGGTAGAATGCTTTCAGCGCCAATTTGTAGTTTTGAATTTATGTGTTATATTATGAGTCCTCATGGTTTAGCTGTACTTCAGGGAATATTAAGAAATCAGCATGTAACAGATTATAGAAAAGATAGTCCTGAGGCAGAGAGACTAGATATATTGAAGGGTATTGTACTAGTTCTGATACGAATGGATTGGATCTCACATTGGGGCACATGTATCACATTATTCCAAATAAAAGACATTGACAGTTGATTAGAAGTGAGAAGGACAAAGAGATACTTGGAGTTTGATGCATAAGTAATTTAGAGGAGCATAGTACCTTTAAGAGTTTTCCTGGGGAATTTCCATCTTGGAACCCTAGTTTAACTCATCTCCTAGGAATATTGGGTAGTGCTATATCTGTTTTGATCATGAAGCAGGGTTCTAGTAGCTACAAGGGATGAATCACTGAAAAATCTACTTTTTTGACACTCAATCTAAGTATGAAAACTTCAGTGGCAAATTAATACTTGGAAATAGCAGAAAGAGAGACAGAGGAAGAGATTTTTATTAGTTTCATTTTGGGGGAGTAAACTATGTATATACACTGTGGTAAATTGGACTGAGTCATATTCAAGAAGTTCACTCATATTCTTTATTAAAGACCTTATAGTTTTATCTTTATTCATATCATTGCCATTTTAGCTGATTTGATAGACTCAACAATATCTCCAAGTGCCTGAGTACTTGCCCAAAATTCTTGATATATTGCATTTACCTAGATATGGCCAGATAGTTGATGAATGTTCCTTTGACCAAGAATAAAGGGTGGAAATTAAGAAAGTATCTACTGTCTTTTCCAGTTTATCAAGCACTGCTCTTACCACAGTTGCAACATTAACAAATGTCTACCTTTCATTCGTGCAGCTTGACATCAAACAGTATGTGGAATATGCAAAGCCAAAGTGTTTTCAGCTATGGCATTTACCGTAGCATTCATGCACATAGATTTAGGAAAATTTCAAAAATTTGCTATACAAGTGGTTCTGCTTTCTCTTGAAAATATTTACATTTAATGTATAGTTATATCTTTTTGAGATAATACTTATACAAAAGCAATATGCAAAAGGCATTTTGTCCTTTTCTGAGACTTAAAGACACCTTAGTGGGCTTTTATACCAGGAAAGCTTGAAAGAAGAGGGCTTACTCATTCTCTCACACCTCACACTCCTTCTGTTCTCTCTCTTTCTCTTCATCAGATGTGTAGTATGTGAAGCTCCAGCTATGGTGATAGCAGTTCACAGTCAGACCATCCAGATTCCTCATTGTCCTCAGGGATGGGAGTCTCTGTGGATTGGTTATTCCTTTATGATGGTATGAAGCATATTTTATTGCCTCTGTCTTCATAACTGACTCTCCATCATATGTCCATTTCTCTCTAATCTGAGGAATTCCTGTCACTTCTATATAGTAAGAATCTTGGTCTGGGGAGATGGCTCAGTAGAATAAGCGCTTCCCTGGCAATCTCAAGGGTCTGAGTTCAATCCTTGGTTCTGCCATAAAAAAAGAACCTTAAGGTTCACAGAGCATCTGTCTAAGCACTGTTTTCCCTCACACATTCTCTATAAATATTTTCATAATATATCTATTGCTTTTAATAACCATTCTTGTTGGAAATGCTGTTCTTTTAGTTCTAGTCCTAGTCCTATTCACTGGATTTGAATTTTTTTGGCTAAGCAAGGAACACGCCATTGAATTATTACTAACATATTATGGCAAATGAGTATAATGGTAGAGTTTTCTTTGTCTTTTCTAGCATACAAGTGCAGGGGCAGAGGGTTCAGGCCAAGCACTGGCCTCACCAGGTTCCTGTTTGGAAGAGTTTCGTTCTGCTCCCTTCATTGAATGCCATGGGCTAGGAACTTGTAACTACTATGCCAACTCCTACAGCTTTTGGCTGGCAACTGTAGATGTTTTGGACATGTTCAGGTAAGGTGCTATGCTTCAGTTCATGTCCAAAGCTTCCTTCAGCGATGCCAGGGAAGGCAAAAGCAGTTCATGGATGATTTATCAGCATATTGTTAGGAATCTATTTGGACTGAGTCTTTTATTCTTGGTTGTTTTCCTCTAGCTCCTAAATCAGGTTGAAAGAAGACATAACTGATATTGGGTAAATAGGAATCGTCCAATAACAAAACAGACAGAGACAAGAAAAGGTTAGATGATCTGCTCAGATATAAGCTCTCTTACTAGAATGGGAGCACCTGAGAAATCAAAGTTGTCCTTTGTGTTCTCCCCTCCAATCCAACGAACACCTTTCAAAGATGTTTTGAAGATTCTGATTTATGGGTTTGAATGAGTAAAACCATACACAGAACACATACTTCAGGGTACTTAAATCTATTGAAATTATTTTCTAGTTAAATTGATTTAGTTTAATTAGTATTTATTTGCAGTACATAATGATGACTTATTGTGGGGGGTGGGACACGGTCAGAATGCATATTAATTCTTTTTTTCATTCTCTGTCCCTCCCATCTCTCCCTGCAGCTTCCATGTCTTAGTCCCTTCCCAATTCACAATTTCCATTATTTTCTTTATTTTTGCTTCTCTTCTCATTTGAAAAAGATCTCCCTACTTCCTTTTATGTATCTTTTACTTTGCACTTCATTTGCATTTTGGGTTTCTCATGTAAGAACAACCATGAAATATTTAAGTTTGTGTTTGATTTATTTCACTTAATACTAGGGTCTCAAGGTGCATCCTTGAATGGAGTCCTAGAATGCCTAGTACTCCACTGTGATAAATATCACATTTTCTTTATATATTCTTCAATTGATGGACATAGTCTATTTCTCAGATTTAATTACTATAAATTGTGCTACTTTAAACATGAGTATACACGTATCCTTTTAATATGGTGACTATATCTCTTGCAGGATCTTTTATATCTGTTGGTTCTTTGAATTATCATTACTTGATTTATTTCCATGATCTTTGACATGTGTTAGCCATTAGTTGCCTAAATATCTTTCTTCATATGAATATTAGGAAAAGGTGTTAGACAAAGAGAGAAGGAAAGATAAAGGTATGCACATATAATATTGGCAGAGAGAACAGTTATAAAAATACCTATGAGTAGTGCAGGTTCTTATCCAGTACCCATCACTAATATAGATCATGTTGGTCAAAAGTAAACCATCAAATTTAATTGTAAAAAAAGTAAACCATGAAGTTATCAAGAGAGCTAGTTCAAAAAGGGAAGAGTGTTTAGGTATTAATTTGAAAAAATAATAAAATTAAAGTATCAGAAAAGATGAATTGAAATCAGAGAACATGAATCTGATTTTCTTGTTTCTTTTTTCTCAGTAAGCCTCAGTCAGAAACACTGAAAGCAGGAGACTTAAGGACACGTATTAGCCGATGCCAAGTATGCATGAAGAGGACATAGCATTTTGAAGAATCACTTGTGTGCTTTAAAATGTAACACATATATGTTATGTATTGAACGTCCAGGATACAATGTCTCACTCTTCCCAACTCTACCACTGCTGCCATCAATGGTGCTATAACATATGAACAAGACAGCATGCTGTTTAGTAACTATGAGGATTCAAATGTACCTCAGCAATGTACCAGAGCAAGATCTCTGTCATTTTCCTATGAATGAAATAAGGAAAGAAATTTACTTGGGGTTTCAGAATGACTTTCTCTGGGGATTATTAGATGAAAGTACGTATTTTGACCAGTTACTAAAATGGTACATTTAAAATTCAATTAATAGAAGAATCACACTGAGCAAAATAAAAGACTGTGGTTCAGAGGAAGAATTATTTTTTGTGGTGCTACTAATTCTACTGTATCCCAAGTTCTTAATATAAAAGTGTTAAACATACTGTGCTCTGTAAGTAAAGAATGTGTGTATTGTATGAACAACCTTATAGGCCAAAATTTTGAGTCATTTTGATGTGACCTGGCATGAATCACTTTTTACAGAAAACATAAAAATGCCTAGAATACAGACAGCAAAATTTTATATGTGAGAAAATTTATACTCTTACAAGTTACTACTGAGATTAAATTCATGTCTTCTTCCCCAAATTTGTATTTGATTTTAAAAAAATAGATTGTTTTAGTCACATTATTCATAATTTTAAAAGTTCATGTTCCATATCAAAGTATAATTTCTATTGTAGCAATTTTTTTTGTTATGTTCTTCAGAACACTCTTAACACCAGGTGCCTCTTGTTTTAGTGTTCTTTACATTTTGCTTTTGCTCATCAAAGTTTGAGCAAATTTCTTCCCGATTTTGAAAATCAAAATTTACCGAAAAAAAAAAAAGTAGTGATTTTTTCTTGGTGCTTCTTGTGTAAAAATTCCCCTGCTGTGGTCGTGCTTGTATAAGAACTTGGAAGACAAAACTGGGTTATTCATCTTTTACAATTCCCACAAGATCCAGTGTGTCTTTTTACCCTTTGTATTTTAAACATTTTATTATAAATAGTCATAGGATACCTTCTTTCCTTACTTGTCACTGAATGTTTTTTAACCCACCAGTATCAATTTAATTAAAGATATATGTTGTAAGGATGGTTTGTTGTGTGTCTCTTCAGCCTATGTGTTAAAGCAAAATACCTACTTGCTTTCAGATAGACTACCATCTGCATATCAACAAATGCTCCTTTCTTAGGGAGTTGGCTTCTGTAGACTTTGAAAATTCTGAGAGCTGACAGAAAAATAAATATAATTACACTTTTTCCAGTGAAGAAAACTCACTGGACAGCATTTTTGATATAAGTAAAATCTCTTGACAACCTTGTGTTGATGGCTGAGAAAGGGAGAACTAGTTTCTGTTTGGAGAATTCATTGATAATGTTTAAAGCAGAGTAGTGAGTTAATATTCCTAATGATTAAGAATGAACCCCATGTAGCTCTCTAAAAAAGTTAAGCACTTGCTAAAAATAAGAGACACTAAAAGCCTTAAAATATAGTTTATATTATATCCACAATATAAAACAACCAAAACACTTTGCAAATTATAATTTGCGAAATGAAGCCTTAGAGTCTATACTGTTTTGGGATGTAAACAGTGGTAATTATCTAATAATTTTATTGATTTGGTTTATCCAGTTTCAAAGTTTAGCTTTATTTTTCTCTATAGCCACATGCCTAAACATAATGGATAGTTCTAACTGAAAACACAGTTTTTTCAAAACTCCTTCCATTACAGTTGCACAAAATAATTACAGAAGTTTCATTGTTTTAGCTTTTCCTCTCATTGAAAGCCCTGCCTCAAAGTCAACCTCCTAACTTTAAAATTATTGCATATACTTCTAGTCTTGGTTGTTCTTAAATCCTCTTAATTCTCCCAGATCCGCTTTATTTGAAGTTCATAAATCCAGTCCATTTCATCACTTTAGTATAATTGACCTTTCTTTGTCACTGATTATTCAAAAATTTTTCCAAAATTAACTGTTTTGCAGTTACTTCTTGTGATTTTTGTAGTCATCACAGTTACTAATTTCCCTACATGGGGAACAATGAATGAGCTGTTTTGCCTAATCAGCTAGTATGGTACAAATAGGTATGTGTACCAAATATGGTTTTGCCAGTTAATGTTTTGAAATTCACATATTATGTGCATGGTACAAAATCCTGATTCCACATCTGAAGAACAGATCTTAGTATATCCTTCCCTCAGTAAGATTTGAATAATAGTCCAGTTCTTGTGATGCAAACAAGGTTCTTGGCCTTGGTTAGCGTGACTAATTGAACATTCACCCCAGTAGCAAGCTTGTTCATAAATTAACACAAGAGGGCACTATTGTCTATAAAAATGAGCATGTGTAAAGTTTTGTTGAGCTTAGTGACAGTACTTGTCTGAAGTGTTCTCTATAGATTCTTTGTTTTAAGACTCATGTATTATTTCAGCCTCAACAAAAGCAACAGTAAATATTCTCATGGCTGACCCAGTTCTACCTACATGTATCCCTGGAGATTTAACTCAGGACTTTTGCACAAAGATACGTCCTTAGTCCTCTTTTATTTTGATACAAGGTATCACTAAGTTTCCAATTCTTGGTTCAAACTTGTGATTCTCCTGTGTCAGCCTCCAGGAATGCTGGAATTACAGACATGCTTTACCATGCCCAGCCATTTACTTTTATTTTGAGACAGAGTCTCATTAAATTGCCCATGCTGGGCTAGAACTTGCAATTCTCCCGCCTCAGCCTACCAGAATCCTGAGACTATGGCATGTGCCACCTTACCCATTTAATGGCTCTCTTCTTAAGAACCCGATTAGAAGTTGGTTCTGGGAGCACTTCATGTACCTCTCAATACAGAAGCAAAGGGAAATTAATTTTGTTTGGCCAAGTTTTCAATTAGTTTCTTTGGTAGACAAGCTCTCTTTCTTAGGGCTGTTCAAACACATTCATCCAGAAGCAATTCCAAATTAAATTTAATAATATTTAAAAATCGTATGTCATTTCCATTTTAAGAGGAGTAATTTTTAGAATATTATTCCAAATGCATTTCAAATATTCCTAATTTGAGAATCCAAAGTAAACTGAACCAGAAAGAAGTGATAATCTATACTCTGGAGAAGTACACTATTCATCTTTGACTATCAAATTTTACTAACTGTAAAATCATGAGGATTTTTGTAAGTATAATTTTCTAGTCTAGAAGAACCTGTCTACTAACCACTTCGTTAACATTTGAAAAGGACAAAATTATATGCAATCTTAGTCTGTTTTTCTACAAATGGACATCATACTGAACAACTGAATCTGCAGGACTACAAATTGCTGATATCATACCGGTTTATCACAGCTGTCTATTTTCCTTCTTCAGATTCACATTGCATCCTCCACCCTGTTTTCTGCTCCCAGAGGATTCCTGGGATTTAGGCTTATGTGGCTAATCAATAGGATGCCCCAGCAGGATAGCAGCAGGAAGGACAAGAGCAGGATTAAACTATTTATTTTTGTGGCTTCCTCTGTGTGGGGTCACAGTTAGGATGACTTGTGTCTCTAAACTGAATGTCCTTAACACTCTCAAGACTGCTTATTCTTTTTAATTATCTCTTGTTTTGTCAGACTTGGATTTACAAACTACCTAATATGGTACCTTTCATCCTACCTGTATCTTTCTAATTAAACTCTCCTAAAATTATCCTCATTTAAGTGTGTTGTCTGTTTTTTATTGCTAACTTGATGAGTGAACTACTGCTTCTAATTTCCAAAATGTAGATGTCTTATATGCGGTAAAATTGAGGTTAATTGAAAGCATGATCTGCCACTTCAAATTGAGGGGTCAACCAGTGAAAATACAATTTAACACCACCTAATTTAATTTCTTCTTTAACAGTCTTTATTGATAGCTACATGCCAAGACTCTTAGAAGTAAGTCAGGCAGAATATGTTCATTATGATACTAAATATTGTCTTGTTGGATGTCTTAGGAATGCACTTTGTCTTCAACTCAGTGGTTGTTTGGTATATCCTGTTCTACTCCAAATAAATATTTTCATTTGTCTCAATGGTGCACTAGATGATAAGTACCTGTAACTGCTCTCTGAAAGCTGCAAAAAGAAAACTGTTAGTACTGCTTTCTCCAGAGGAATCTATTAAATCAGGTATACATGCCAACAATCAATGAAAATCCATAAATTGATACTGGCTATAAAGTAAGCCGTTTATTAGTGGTTTTCTAAATTCCAGAACATGTGTGAAAGATGAGCTTGCAGGAGTTCTTCAGACTTACTTACCTTCTGCTCCCCAAGGGCATTGGATTGATGCTTGCACTAGGGATGATGGAAGGCAGAGCAGGTTGAAAAGCTAAAGGCAGCTTGAGACTATATACTAAGTGTTACTGGTGCTTTGTACAGTCTTCCAAGAAGCAACCATAATTTGCTTTTAAGTAAAATAGTTTTCTGGTTTTCTTCTGGTCAATAATTGCTTGTGACAGACAGCTAGTTGATCATAAAGCAGAACAGTAAACATAGATGTCAGATCTTTGTGTCTTTCTCTGATATAATAATTTTGACCTGTTCTTGGGCCCTCAAATAAATTATATCCAGCTACTTACTACCAACAACTGAAAAACCATATACTTATATAGCTCTTACAAAAATGCCATTCTTCCCGCATTTCATCTGAGCCTCAACAACTGGTGTGTTCGTGCAGCACAGATGCATAAAGTGAGCTGTGGGACTGGTGAATGATTTTCTCAAGGTCATTGGACAAGTAGCTAAGTTCTTTTTGTTATGATCTAATCATTATTTTCTAGTCACAAAGATGCCTTATTTTTAATAACCCAGAATTCAATGTGGTAGAAATTCATTAAGGTTTTGCTACAGGAGTATCTGCCTCCAGAGAAGTGCCAACATGCATGTTATGGCAAGCTTTAGTTCGCAGAGGAGAATGGAAGCTTTTTCTAGCACATTGCAGCACCTGAAGCTCTTTGAAATTGGCCCTCAGACATATAGAATGGGTAGTAAATTTATTGTACCTTGCATATTCTTTTTGTTTGTTTGTTTATTTCTTTATTTTGGTGAAACCGGGGATTGAACTCAGGCACTTGCCAGGGAAGCTCTTACTCTACTGAGCCATCTACCCAGCTGTACCTCGCATATGCTTATTTGTTTGGTCTGGGCTTCTAGCTGAGGAAATCCTTCTGTTGTCTGTCCTGGTGCCTCCTCATGCGAGATTCCTCAAGGCTCTTGAACCCAGATGAACTCCTGGAGTAATTAATTCTCTCTGCAGAGGCCCAAGTAAGCACCACTTATGTAAATCTGAGATCATCTAGGTAGTATCTGTCATTTATTACACAAAATGCACAAAGAACTCTGTGGATGAGGAAATTTCTTTAGTTCCAATAGGAAATTCTGTTTTATCTTGCTTAGACTCAATGTGTATACACACAAAAGCCACTTGAGTTTGTTAACTATACCCTCTGTGGGTGATAGTTCACATGTAATAATTTTCCTATTTTGCAGAAATATAGGCTGGGATGAAAAATAGCAAGCCAAATGAATGAAAAAGTACAGAAATTTTTATGAAATTAGAGAGAAAATGTTAAAGCAAAGGCCAAAATAGAAGCCTGATTAACTTCCGGTGATCAAGAAGCTATCTACCTTCGGATGTGGCAGCTGTTGCACACCTTAAAGCCAGAAGCAGAACAGAAAATTTCTTTACAGTCCTTTACACTTCTGTGGGAACAGGGGTATAAAGTGATAACAGCCTTAAGCCATTTTCACAGGCAAGAACTTCACCTATGCTGGCAACCCTACATTTTCTTTTATGTCCTCTTTAAGCCAGTAGAAGCAGCCATGGGTGTATAAACATGTGTTGAGCATTTTCTCTGTGCAGCCCTGTTTTTACTTCATTTGTTTCAAAAATCTGATATTAGGTGCATAGATATTTGTGACTTTAAGGCCCTCCTGATAAGATGGTCCCCTTATTATAATTAAGGTAATATGGTAAAATAATATTCTGTGCACTGAAATATGCTTACTTAGCCATTCAATTTTCTTTTGCTTGTGTTACCATTTATAGTTTTTCCATTAATTTACATTTTTTTCTTTGCACCAGGGATTAAGCTCAGATCATTGTGCTTGCCACACAGGTATTTAAGCTGATGAACTATCTACCTGGCCCCATTCATTTACTTTAAAACTAGTTCTGTCTTTCTATTTGAAGTGTATTTTATGATGGGCCATATAATTTAAAACAATCTTTGCTTTTTAATAGAATGCAGTGAACATGGTTGTTTCTTAAGTTTAAATTTAAATTATGACCTTGTTTATTTTTTATTTTTACTATTTATACCTTGTAAACTTTATATGCTTATTTTGGATGAAATTATTTTTATGATTCCACTTCCTTCATAGCATATTAACCATACTTTGTTTAGTTAATTTAGTGTCTGTCCTAGAATTTATATATATATTTAATTTATCACAGTCTATATTCAAATCATATAGCACTATTTCATGTATGCTATAAGGATGCTAAACTAACATACTTTGAATTTTGTCCTCTTGAGGTTTGTCTTATTATTTCCATACTCTTTTTTAGTAGTTATAAAGTGCATACTATATTGTAATTATTTTTCAATAAGGAGTACATTTACTTCTCTATTAGATGTAACTCGCTTACCATAAAATTCATCCTCTTAAAATGTTTAATAGTTTTTAATATTCATAAAGTTATTCAGCCACCTCACTAATTCACAAACATATTTATTATTCAAAGAGAAACCCCATGCCTATTAGAAGTGATTTTCCTCATGTTTTTCTTCCACCAGTCCTAAAAAAAATGTAATTCCTCTCTCTATAGATTTATTTATTCCAGACATTTTATATAAATGAAATCAAAGACTCTATAGCCTTTTATTTGTCTGGATTTTTAAAATTATCACAATGTTCTCAAGGCTTTCATCTATGATGTAGTATGTCCCAATACTTCATTCCTGTATTTTTAAATAGAGGTGAGTGTTGTGTCATTTCAAAATAATGATTTTAAAGTAAAAAAAAATGGCAATTAGTACATTCCCCGTGTTATGCAGCCATCACTGATATATAGTTGTAAAACATTTTCCTCACCGCGAAAAGATGATCTCACATTCTTCAAGCTGTAACTCCCTCTCCAAAGGCTCTGTCAGCCATGAATCTTACTGTGTATGTATTTGCCAGTTTTAAATGAGTCATATAAATGGAAGCATACAATATTTGACTTTTTCTTCTATTTAGCATGTTTTCAATGTCCATTCGTGTATTAAAATGTATCAGCATTTCATTGTTTTTATATTACCTAATAATCCACTACCAGTATGGTTGTATATCATTTTGTTTATCTATTTACCCATTAACATTTGTGTTCTCTCTTTTGGTGATTGTGAGTAATGCTGCTCTGAATTCATTTACAAGTATTTGTACTCAGTTCTTTCATTCACATATTTAGGAGTAGATTTTCTATGTTGTATAGTAGTTCTGTGGTATTATTTATTTATTTAATCATTCATCCATCCATCCATCCATCCATCCATCCATTCATTCATTCATTCATTCATTCATTGTGCCACTATGTATTGGATCCAGGGTCGTTCCACTGTGTGATATTCCCAGTAACTTTTAAATTTTTATTAGAAGACAGGGTCTGTTTAAATTGTTAAATTCTCCAGACCAAGCCTGAAGATGATCCTGCTGCCCCAGTCTCTCACAGTACTAGGATTAGAGATATGTCACAACCCCTGTCTAATGTTTAACTTTTAGAGGAACTGTCAATCTATTATTCAGTTAGATGCACTACTTAATGTTCCTGCTAGTAAGTTTTTTGGACTTCATGAGTATATCAACATTTTATTACCTAAGAAATGACAGTTTTTGTCAAAGCCCTACTGTGTAGCATCTTCAATATTTTATAAAATAAAAATATATCAACTTAAAAAAGAACAGATAGATATAATCTGAAATTAAGAAACAAACCTTCTGCAAGAATATCTTACACTAATATTTCTATCACAGAATAATATCAGTTGTCCAGATGACAGAATAACTACAATGAATCTGACTGAAACACAAAAGCAGAAGCAGACCATAAGACTTATGTATTCTTCCCAATTTTAGAATATTGGTGATATCTTGACTAAAACTCTAGGCTTTCCAAAAATTTTACATCCTGCTAGTAATGTTAAAAGACTTCAAATTTTGGTACATTCCTACCAAAACTTCTTAATTTTTCATTTTTCAATATACTTATTCTAAAGGATATGAAATGGCACCAAAACATCATTTGGATTTGCATTTCCCTACTAAGGATGCTTATTGGCTACTTGTACATCTTCTTTAGTAAAATGTTTATTTACATATTTATGTATTTTAGACACAAGTTCCTTATCAGATAAGTAATTCTCAAATATTTTTTCTCAGCATGAGTGTTGCATCTTTATTTTTTATACTGTTTATTAAAGCACAGGAGGTTTGAATTTTGATATAGTTTCTCTTATCTGTTTTTCATTTTGTTTCTTTTGATTTTGGTATCATACCAAATGAAACCTTTCCTAAATGAAGGGAATGAATATTAGCCACTACATTTTCCCCTAAGGACTATCTAGTTTTACATCTTACATTTAAGGGTGTGATCCATTTTGAATTAATTTTATGCATGGTAAAAGGTAAGAGGCCGAATTAATTCCTATGTTTGTGGCTATTCACTCATTCTGGCCCCATTTCCTTTTAAAGATTATTCTTTCTCTGATTAAATTGCCTTAATACTTTTATCATTTGCCTCTACTGATCATTTTTAATTAAATTCCCTTTGCCTGAATAATAGAATAAGAAATCCTGCTTGTTTCTGGATTCCAATTGTTTGGAATATTTTTTTCTATTCTTTAATTTTTAGTCCATGAATTTCCTTTCAAATTGAATGTGTATGTGTACAACATACCATTGAATTTGTTTCCTTGATTCATTCTGTCAATCTGTTTTGACTGGAAATGTCTTGACTGAAGAATTGAGACCACTCACATTGAAAATCAGTACCAAAAGACTTTTATTTCTTCCTGCCCCTGCTTTACTTTCCCATTGCTCATTCCCCTTTACTTAGCTGATTAACCTATTTTTTCTCCATATGACAGGAGAATATTATATTCTATGAGAACATAATGGCACACAACTATAGATAAATAGCAAAAGAAATCACAGAAAATTACACAACCACAAAAAGATTAAATAATACACAGAAGAAATCAGAGAAGGAATTTAAAAAGTCCTAAAATCAAATCAAAATGGAAGCACAATATATCAGAATCTGTGGAAGACGATGAAAGCATTTCTAAGAAGGAAAGTTATAGTACAATATTCTACACTGAAATAGGAAACATAAATCCTGAAATTCATGTGAAAGCAAATAAGGTCCAGGATAGCCAGAGCAACCCAAGCAAGAAATGCAAATTGGGAAAGCATCACGATGCCAGATTTTAAGTTATACTCCAAAGGTAATGTTTAAAAAATAGCATGGCACTGACACAAAGACAGACTTGTAGACTGGATATGGTGGCACACATCTGTAACCCTAGCACTTTGGAAGGTGCGGTAGGAGGATTGCTGTGAGTGTGAACCCAGCCTAAACTGCATGGTGAAACCCTGTCTCAACAAGGAGAAAAACAGAACAATAGAATAAAACATAAGACAATTCCAGGCATCTCCAGCCATTTGATTTTTTAAAAAGAACCCCAAAAATATCTTGGAGAAGTGATTATCTCTTTAATAAAAGGTGCTGGAAACTCTTGTAATACACATGCAGAAGACGAAAACTAGATTTAGATCTGTCACCCTGTACTAAGATAAAATCGAAATGAATCAGAAAACTAGATGCAAGAATAAAAACAGGAAAGTGCTGCAAAACAACTTACGGGAAACACTTCAGCCAAGGACTTCCTCAATAGAAGCCCAAGAGCACAGGAACTAATGTAAAACATGAAAATGGAGTGACATCAAATTCAAAACTTTCTGCAAATCAAAGGAAAAAACAAATTGAAAAAATAACCTACAGAATAGAAGAAAAGTTTCCTATAGGAAGACACTCTTCTTATACAGGACTAATATCCAGAACTCAAGAAATTATCCCATTACCAATGTCTTTTTTAAAAAAAAAAATGGATAAATGAACTGAATAGACATTTCTCAAAAGAGAAAGCATAAATGGCCAATAAGTATGTGAAAAAAAGTTCATTATTTTTAGCCACTTGGGAAATGAAATGTAAGTCAAAACAATTCTTTACCTCAGTCTATCATCAAAAACACAGAAAACCAGAAAGCTAGTGGGGATTTAGGGTAAAAGGAACACATCTCCTTTGCTTAGGGGAATGTGAACTAATGTAACTACTATGGAACCTAATGTGAATATTTTCAAAAACAATAAATTAACCTTGGCATAATGGCATATGTAATCCCAGTTCTGTGGTACATTGAGGCCACAGGATGATAAATTCAAGCCCATCCTGGGAAGCATAGAGACTTAAGGAGACCCTGTCTCAAAATTCTAAAGAGTTAAAGTATAAAAGGTCTGAGGATATATCTCAGTGTGAAGGCCCTAATATCAATCGCTAATAACAAGAGGGAAAAAATTGAAATTCCATTTGACCCAGACATGCATTTCCTGAGTATACTTTTATTTTTGCGGTACCAGGGATTGAACTCAGGATCTTGTACTTGCCAGGCAAGCACTTATTCTGTTGAGCCATATCCCCAGCTCCTAGGTGTACTTTTGAGAGAAAGATATCTTACTATAATTATACATACATAATCATATTTATTGTAGCCTAATTCACAATAACTAAGCCCTGTAAATAGCCTACATATCTATCAATAGATGATGAATATATATATATATATATATATAGAATATAGACTATATATATATAGAATATATATATATATATATATATATACTGTTCAGCAGTAAAGAAAAATGAAATTACATAATTTTCAGGTAAATAGATAAAATTTGAGACCATAATATTAAATGAAAACAAAAGAAGGTTTAATATCACATGGTTTCTGTTATATGAGAAACCTAAAACATATTTGCAGATAAATAAAATAAAGAGATGTTAAGAAACAAAAAGACAGACCTTTTTGGAGATGGGGAGATTAGGAGGAGGAAAAATGTATAGGAGAAAAGAGTAAAGGGATTGAAGATGATCAAGGTATGTTTTCATGGGGTATTATGCCTATAAATAAAATATGGGAAAAATGAAAGGAAAAGGTTTATGGAATTACAAACTGTTTCTTTCAACATTTAAAAAAGTGAGGTGTAAAAAACTGTGTTTGTCATTCAAAAAACAGGATACCAAAAGTATAAAGTAAGACGAAATGAGTGAGATTTCATATTTTCTAGGATAGAAATTTTGAAATATAGGACACAAAAAGAAGTGAAAACGTGATATATCTTCAAGCAACTTTGAGTACATCTTTGTATTATGATTTTTAAATAAAATACATTTTTAACAAATAATTATACATGTATGAATTTATTTCTGGATACTCAACTCTTTTCTACTGATCTACATTTCTGTCTTTATTTCAATGCCACATAATTTTTTTTTTCTTTTTTTCAGTATTGGGGATTGAATCCAGGACCTTCTCAATGTACTTCATTTTCAGCTCTCTTTTTCTTCTTTTAATTTGTTTTCCTCCCCTCCCTTTTCCTTCTCTCCCCTCTACTTCCCTTTCTTTCCTTTCCCTTTCTTTCTCTTTCAAGGTAAGACTTTGCTAAAATGTTCAGGCTGGGCTAAACTCTGTCAGTCTTCCTGCCTCCTCCTCCTAGAGTCCTGGAATTATAGATTGTGTGTGTGTGTGTGTGTGTGTGTGTGTGTGTGTGTGTGTGTGCCATCACATCCAGCCTACACATTCTGCTTTACTACAACTTAGAACTTTTGAAATAATCAAGTGTTAGTATTCCCATTTGGGTCTTCTTTTTCAAGACTGTATTGACTTTTCAGCTTCACTTGAAATTCTGTATGAATTTTAGGGTCATTCTGTTAATTAGTGAATATGTACATTGTTTTGAAGAATACTGAGTTTTAACAATATTGAGGCTTATGACCCATGAACGTTTATCCACAAATACATCTTCTTTAAATTCTGTCAATGATGTCTTATTTAGTCTTGCACAGTTACTTAATTTGTTCCTAAGAATATTATTGTTGATGTTACTGTAAAATTGCTACTATCTCTTCAGATTGTCCATTACCAGTATATAGGAATACAATTGATTTGCTTATACTTTTAGCAGATTTCTTTTATTTTAATTTTCAGTGCTGGGGATCAAAATCTGGCCCATGGACATGCTAGGAATCTGCTGTTCCACTGAGCTATATCTGCAGTCTAGTTTGTATCTCTCTTTGTTTCCTTTCCTTTTCTTCCTTTCTTTCTTCCTTTCTTTCTTTTTTTTCTTTCTTTCTTCCTTCCTTCCTTTCTTTCTTTCTTTCTTTCTTCTTTCATTCTTTTTCTTTCTTTTGTTTTCTTTCTTCCTTTCTTTCTCTTTGCTCTTGCATATTTCAATTTTTACGAATACACTTCTTACCTCTGACAGTATTTTACTGGACTACCTGGGAATTTTCTCAGCCTAACGTTATGTCATTTGCAAATACATGTATTTTAACTTTATTCTTTTGCAGTCTTTGTGCTTTTTATTTATCTAAGTCATACAAATTCATCTATTCCATGTACTGTATCTAATTGGTTTATACAAAATGAAACTCAGTACCTTGTGTTTGCCACTCAAGCACTTATTCAACTGAGCTATTTCCCTGGACGCCACAAATTTTGTTATATTTTATTTTCATTCATCTTAAAATATTTTCTAAACTGCAGCCATTTTTATTTCCATAAATTTAGTAATAATACTCCATTTTCTTTTTTTTCCATTTATTTTTATTTTATTAAAATACAAATGTCAATCAGACAGTTTCAAGACACCTTAACCATACAGAGTCGATGAATTAATACATTGCAAACTGTTTTCATAACGTTTTGGTACTGTACAAGGTGCATACATGAAATTATATTTACAGGTTTTTTTATAGCTGAATTATATCTAAGATTCAATAATTATTTACCTAGTGGATGACCATA
>PVKA01012293.1:0-58246 GCA_004027165.1 Ctenomys sociabilis
ATAAAAACAACACTGAGATACCATCTCACTCCAGAAAGAATGGCTATCATAAGGAAATCAACCAACAACAAATGTTGGAGAGGTTGTGGGGAAAAGGGAACACTTCTCCACTGCTGGTGGGAATGTAGACTGGTACAACCATTGTGGAGGTCAGTATGGAGACTCCTCAAAAGAATAGGACTAGAAATCCCATTCAAGCAGGCTATCCCCCTACTGGGAATTTTCCCAGAGGAGCTGAAAACATTGTATCGTAGTGATATACGTGCACCTATGTTTATAGCAGCGCAATGTGTGATAGCAAAATCTTGGAAACAACCAAGATGTCCATCACATGAGGAATGGTTGAAAAAGATGTGATATTTCTATACAATGGAGCATTACTCAGCTATTAAGAATGATAAGCTTGAAGCATTTATATTGAAATGGATGCCACTTGAACACATACTCATAAGTGAAATAAACCAGACACACATATGTAAATAGGGTATAGTCTCCCTAGTATAAGAAGCAAAAAGAAGAAATACAAATAGAAATGTACAACAACAACTAAAAACAATTGAGTCAGATAAAGCTCCTCCCTTCTTGCTCAACTTCTGGCCACCATGACAAGCTTTCTTCCCCCAAGCATCCCAGCCTTGGGGCTGAGAGCCAAAGCAAAGCTCGCCTGCTTTCCAGGCAGGCCTCAGATGTCTTCTCCCAACGACTCCAAAGTGACTGGGGGCTCTCTCTGTACTGTAGCTTTCGTTGTGGGCTCTCTTGTAATGGTGCTTATTCTAGAAAACGAGTATAATTTAAAGAAATATAGGAGTTGGATTCAGGGGACCCTTTTCAACTTGTGTGACTTGAAGCCTTATTTTTTCTTGGGCTGATAGTTACCAAACACACAGTGTCACGTACAAACACCCACATGCACACTCTTGCACACACTGGTGCAATATTTCCTCCTTTATATCCCTAGTAAGAAGTAGGGAGCCAGGAATCCTCCATAGCAGAGAGAGTGGGATTTGTCAGACGGCCCAAGGAGGTGACTGCTCATGGCAGGGTTGTTTAAATCTTCCGGGGCTCAGGATGTCCTGTGTGCAAAGCTCTCGCATTCTTGGCTCCGGGCCCTGAGTGGACGATTACATGGAACAGTGTCCGTGCTCTAGTGCATTTTAGGTTGACTTTTGATGCTTGTTTTCACACACCCCATCCTACAAATTCCGTTGTTTTGTTTTGTTTTTAACACTTATATCATTTTGAAAATGTTACCCATTCATTGTACTTTGAATTAATGCTATTGCACGCATGTGTGTGACATCTAGTGTGGCTGAGTACAGGGGGTAAAGTCACCAGCATTATGCACTGGTGAGTGTGTTTGCATGTGTCAGATGATGTGTGAGTGTGTGTATGTGCACATGGGTAGTGGTGAGTGGCTGGGAGAGAATATGAGCATTACAGGAATGTGTCAGACATGATCTGAGCATGTGAGTGACTGCGTCTGTGCATGCGGTGTGTCGGTGAGCGTGTGTGTTCTGAGGCTGCCTTGTGCTCATGAGAGGAAAAGACAGGGTGTCATAGCAAAAAGGTAAAAGGGCAGTCAGTCAACTTCTTCCTCAGTAAACCTCCAAATGGCTCATGAGACATACTACTGAATCTTCTGTTCCTGATTGGGCTTAAATATGGAATCAAATTAAACGTGAAATAAAAGTGGGGTGAGGAATTGGTCTTAAAACAGGGAAAGGAAGAATTGGTCTGGTTCAAAAAACAACAAAAAAGAATGAAAGCACAACCCACAAGTCAGCGGGGATGGAGAATAGTGACATGCTGCCCCGCAGCAGATGACACCGCAGCCGAGCAGGAGGAGCGGCTCCAGCCGGGGCAGTAAGCTTAGAGAGGAGCTCCAGGTTTCTCCCAGATTTGCGGAGAACCCGTCGTGGAAAACCTGACTTCTTTCCCTTTGGCACTTGCCTGGCAAGATGGGAAAGGGATTCTTTTTCTGAAAGGCAAAGTCTCCATCTGGTGGCTAAACTCAGAATTGCGTCTCCTCTGGTGCAGTTTCAAAACGGAGAAGGGACACCTGGTCTAGCGGGAGCATGGGGCAGCCCCGCCCCTGATTTCTACCTCCTCTGCAGTCCCTGCCCTTCACATCTCCCTCCGAAGGCTCTCCCATTTAGGTTGGACCAAAGCTGGCCAAGTATTCATCGTGCATTTGTATGTACTTCCTGCCATACACTTAGCCCTCAAACGATGGTCCGTGTTACAAATAGAGAAGGAGAAACCAAGATCAGAAGCTGCCCAAGGTGTGACTCCTGGATATTCACTTAGAGAGTTGCTGAGACTCGAGCTCTGCCTAACAGCATGGCAGAGAGTACACAGTCACTTGTTTGTTTGTTCGTGTTTGAGACAGCAGTTCTGTAGTTCTAACTAGTCTTGAACTCACTAGGTAGCCCAGGCTGACTTTGCACTCATGGCAGTCCAGGTCCTGCCTCAACCTCTCTGAGTGCTGAGATCCCAGGAATGTGCTCCCACACCTAGCACAGTCACTTTCACAGAGGGCGCTTGGGAAATCTGCTTCTTTGTCTCTGTGGACTCTACTGTAGATTTGATCCTGGGCTGAGGTGGGCCAGCAACCTAAGTTGCCCATAGGGAAACATGACCTATGGGCAGGCTCCAACCGGTGAGAGCCTCGTGCCTGTTGATCTGCTGACAGCTTTTGGTTGCGTCTTTGCATTTCTGGGGTCACTTCTCTGTCAGCTACGAGGATCAAGGATCTTATAGATCTCAAATGATACAAGGACGGCCTGGGTTTTGATCATAGACATAAGTGTGGGAGTACAAATTACAGCACACAGTGCTGCGGATGCAGTGGAGTACGGCCACCATTTACAGTGACTGGATGGAAGACAACAATGGCTGGCATGTTTTGAATGGCACCTGGCAGCTACTTCATAATTGTTAGCCATTATGATCTGACTCCATGCTTAGTGTCAGTGCAAGTCTCCCTAAGGACCATGTGACTACCGCCTAGTGCTAACTTGTGCTACAACAAGAGGAAACTGAAGATTAGAGCAATTAACTTAACCTGAAGTTAAGCTTCACTCTGCTTAACCTGAAACTCCAATCTCACTTTGGCTGGCTTCAAAAGTCAGGCTTTCAAGCAGTGGATAACAGTATGTTTATGAGAGTATAGAGACATAGGAAGATTTTATAATACATTATTATGTTCAAAGGCAGGCGTACAACATAATTATATAATATAACCCCAATGTATGAGAGATGTGTGAGCATGCATGGGGAGGAATACAGATATATGAGAATGAAGCATGGCCAAGGGTCTGGAGGGGGGCATTGTGAGAGGTCACAGGTGGTCAGCTGTCCCTAGGATGCTTTGGAACTGCAGATAGTGATGACTCTGGGTTCTTGTTGAGGTCTTAGGGGGGTAAGGACAAGGCTTTGCTGGTCATAGTGCAGCCCTGGACTGGCTCACGGCCCCCCAGAGTGCAGCCTGCATTTCTCAGCTCACCTCACAGATACCTGTGACCAGCTGGCCGGTTTGGCCCAGAAGCTGCACACGCTGTGTCTTTTTAGGAAATTTTCTTGGAGGTGGAGCACATTCTCCGTTCTCCTTCCTTCCAGTGGCTGGAAGCTGGACTTTCTAGCTGTGGCTGGTGCCTGTTGGTCATGCAGGGAAATCTCAGGTTGCTCTAAGATAGCAGGAAGGTGCTCAAGCCACTAAGTACCATCGAGCCACTCGGCTAGCTGAGCTGCCTCACTGACATCAGGGGGGAAAAGGAACTTAGGCCTATGTTTAGCCACTGTTTTTTTTTGGGGGGGGCACTGAGTGTTGAACCCAGTGTGTTTACGCTGAGGTACTTCCTCACCTCTTTCTAAACTTAGTTTTAAAAGTTTGAGACAGGATCTTACTAAGTCACTAAGTTACTCAGGCTGCATCCAACTTGCAGTCTTTCTGTCTCAGCTTCTCAGAGAGCTAAGGTTACAGCTGTACACTACCATGGTCAGCTAGCCACTATGATTGTAAGTTTTCTATCATTCTCAGCTCATTGGTTTTCACCTGGGGGCTTGAATGCATGGTAACATCTAGAGAGATTTCTGGTTATGACAACTAAAGAGGTGTTACTGGCCAGAAAAGCCAATGAACAGTACACAGAGCAAAGAATTACCCAGTGCAATGCTTGCAGGGCTGACCCAGCATGGCCCAGCTCAAGGCAGGTGTCTTAAACTTGAATTGTATCTTAATTGGTACTGCACTAAGGCACTTCCAAAGAGCACATCAACATTGACTCCATAAGAAGATGTGACCCGCTGAAGCATGGTTTTGGCACAGGACTAAGCCTGAACAGTCCTGCTGGGTTGGTTATAGCAGGCACCAGGCATCAAGGAAAACAAAGATAAGTCTTGCAGAGAGTGGACTGCTTGCATAGCTGTGTCTCCAAGGGGGATGTGAAGGTCACTTTACTGAAGGTCAGTACACTCTGGCTTGAGGGAAACACGCCCACAGCTACCCAGGGAAGCTTCTCACCTCCTATGCCATAGACACTTAGGGGGCACCACTGCATTTAGATGGCCAGGCTGGGTCTCCCTGAAGAAGTTTCTGGATGAGCAGTTGGTGCCTGGTCCATACAAACCCAGTCCCTTGTGTGGCATGGGCAGGGTTTCCTGGGTAAAGAGTAGTGTAAGGAGGGGCTCAGATCTGCGGCTCACACCAGCCCTGAAGTAGGTGAGTGGGAGGATGGACTGACACGGAGGGTCCTGTCAGCTGAACTCCTCGGAATTCCATGAGCCTCTCTGAGAGGAAGTGCCTCCCAGAGCTTTCTCCAGGGTCACTGCATAGTCAGGGCTGGGAAACCTGAGCAGGACCTACATCTGCTGAGGCCCCATCTCTGGTGAGCCAGCCAGTGGGTCATCCCTGTGCCTCAGCAGGGTGAAATTTGAGCCAAACATGCTTGAGAATATGTGTGTGACACAACTGTCAAACAGCTGTTCCCTGTACCAGAGATGTGATCATCTAAATTTAGGATTTAGAGAAATTACTCCTCCTTCTGGCCCCAATATTCTGGCCAGCATGAGTTTCCAGCATTTCCCATGGACCCCAGGACTTCCCAGCTTATCTGATCTGCTGCTTTCCCTGGCCCTGGCTGAGCCCTGCTTCAGGAGTAAGCAGTGGTTGATTGACTCGTGGGACTCATAAAGCACCTCAGGCTAGATGGTTAGATGCTGGAGCTGGTGGATGAGTGCTGTCACCGGACATATGGGGGAGGTGGAGGGATTGGCTGCTTCCTGTTCTGAGGTGCTTTTAAACTCTAGTAGAGTTTTGGAGGGTTCTTTAAAATTTCTCAGTTGTCTTGATGGGAGGATTTTGTGATCTAAGGGGTAGAATGTTGTGGGAAGCTGGGGCTGGCTGGGAGAGTTCTGAGATGACAGAGGGTGGATGGGGAAGAGAAGCCAAGATCACTGTACCGAGAGAAGAAAGTGGGATCTTTCGCAGTAGTTGCTATAGAAACATAATGAGCTTATTTTAACCTAGGTCTCTTTGGCCTCACCCCAAAGCTTAAATCACAGTATGAAAAAATAAAGACAGTAGTATTGTAAACTCCACACAACTATTGATTCTTGACCAATCTTACTTCATCTTGTACCTGAAACACATCCTATGCTATAAGGTCCTCTTGAGATAAATTACACTACTTTTATATAAATGCTGTAGAAACTGTCTTAGTTACTTTTTCATCTTGGGAACCAATGCCTGGCACCTGCAACTTGAAGGAAGAAAGGTATATTTTGCCTCTGTTTGTAAAGGCTTCAGTCCACAGCTGGCTGGCTCCAAGGCAGCATGGCTTGGCCGAGAGACTGGCTTATGGGGTGGTAGCTAACCAGAGAGTGATGCTGGGGGATTCTACCCTGGTCCAGGCCATCCCCCAGCAATCCACCTCCTCCAACCAGGTTCTTACCATTAGTCACCAGTGGACTCACCTCCTGGTGAGCGTCCTATCGCCGCGACCCACTCACCCCCCTAAAGCCCCACCTGGGAGGCGAAGCTCATGAAGCTCTGAGGGCCATCTAGTTGCAGATCATAATCGTAGCTATGGCTGAATGTAGGCTCTTCATAAAGGCATCACTCTAACATATTACCACACCCCAAAATTATCAATAATTCTGAGAACCATCAGGTATTTAATGAGCATTTCCACTTCTCTATGTGACTCATAATATTTTCTTTTTTCACCATTTGCACTGAATCAGAACACAAATAAAGCCCTCTCATGGGAAGTGATCCACATGTCTCTTAAATGGCTCCAGCAGATTCCCCTTCTGTAGCTTTTACCCTTGACCTCTGGCAGTTGATACATAAGAAAACCAAGTTGCACCAGAGACATTCTCATGGTCGGGGACCGTGGTCTCATGTTCATGGGCTGTGGTCTGCATCCGCGTGGTCTTATGTTCAGGGGCCATGGTCTGCATCTGCGTGGTCTCATGTCGGGGGCCGTGGTCTGCATCTGCGTGGTCTCATGGTCGGGGGCTGTGGTCTGCATCTGCATGGTCCCTCTACCTCCTGCATTTCATTGGCTGTGGTAAGTTGCTCCAACATGAAACAATCTCATCACTGCTATTAAGATTGCCTCCAAGGCGGTGCCTTCTGTTTCATTAGACAGTGATTAAGTTTTTGTCAGCTGCCATAGCCATTCATTCCTAGGGATTTCAGCCTGGTGACCTGCAGCCTTCCTTGCAGTCTGCATTGCACAGCTGGACTTCAGAAAGGCACCTTGCACTTGATACAGCTCTTAGTTTAGTCTCCCCTAAGGAAAAACAGAGGCAAGTGTTTGGAAGCCATTTGGTGTATAGATAAGTCAGTTAACATGGGTTGGAATTCTAACCCTGCCACCTAGGTGCTAAATGACTTGATGTGTAAATGCCTTGCAATCCTTGTGCTTTAATTCTTAGCACAGCAAGTGAAAATAATAGAACCCACCATATAGGACTGTGGTTGAGTGCTATAAAGGATATGGATAAACTACTTGGTGTGTAAGAAACCCCAGTGGAGTGGGAGCATGCCTTTCCTTGCTTTAATCCTTCCTTTTGGTTATGAGGTTGGTTCCTTGTGGTGGACTTCATTGCTTGCCAATTCTCCTGTCCTTCTCGCTAAAAGAACCCCTCTTGAATCCTGGATAGTGTGTGAGCATACTCAGGGTGAACAGGCCCCTCCTGCAGCACAGAGAAAAGAACCACTGGTGCTCTGAGGTAGTGGTATGAATCCCACAGTGCTTGGCAAACAATTGAGAGCAGTGCAGGTGACTCAGCTGTGGTTCAAGAAGAAGTCGATTAGCACTTCTGGAAAATACCCTGTCACCTAGGGAGAACTTCCCCAGCCCTTTCCAATTTGGAATGTCTTTGTGTGAAGAAGCTATGTTGGATGGACGGAGCTTCAGCAGCAGTCTTGTATTCTGAGAGGAGACATCCTTTACACATGGGTCACAGTGGTGTGGAATAATTGCAAGAGCTTGGATCGCTCAGATAACAGAGCTGCCCACTGTTATCTGAGGACAGCTGGCTAACTAGACTCTGTAGAAAGCACTCACTAGTGACACCAAGCTGTGGTACGGGACGGTGCCACAGTCTGAACAGACAGTATTCCAGGCTCTCTCCACTTGGGGTGCCGCCCAGTGGCATCCTGCTCTGTGGCATCCTTTGTATCTGCTGCAAGCCTGTTAGTTTGTGCCTGCAATGCTAGCAGCATGAAAGGGCAGAAACACTGCCCAGGAGGGAAGACACTCGGGCACCTTACTGTAACGGATGTACTTTCGCCTCTAGGTGAGTGGGAAGGAGCCTCGACAGGTGACGCACTGTGACTGACAGCTGAGTGAGTTGGCAGTACAGGCGGGGAGACAGCGCTGGGCCTGAGAGAGTCAGTCAAAAGGTGAAAGCACATCACGACTGCCTGGGAGAACGTCTGTTGGAGGCCAAGCCTCAAGACAAAGTTGGAAGGGCCTATATGCTTCCCCAGTGGATGGAGGAGTGGTAACAGCTGGTTCAGCTAGCTAGACATCAGTCACCTTGATGGGTGACCAAGATGCCTGGACCCATCCCTTCCTGTAAGGTTCTTTGTTTTTTTCATGTACACTTGCTATGCAACCTGTTTTCCCACTGGATTTATATCACCTAAATCGCTAGATACATAATCTTACTGAGTGATCATAGCTTTACGTCATGAGCACCCACCTCATGCTTTTGCTCTATAAAACTTCCTATGTGAAGCACAGTCCACTGCAAGCCCCTTGGGCTCTCTCCTGCCTCTCTCAGGAGCTGTCTCTATCTCAATAAAATTTTGTACTCCTAACCTCCATTGTGCCTTAGAATTCATTTTGATTTTGGGGAACACAAACTCAGCGTGTTCAGACATGTAGCAGGTGGGAGCTAGATTTACTTCCCCTATATAATCTGAAGGTTCTATATTAATACTGAGCTTGTCAGATGCCAGCTTTATCCAGCCTGAAATAAAGCAACATCAGGCTTGAGAAGATGTCCCACACCTGTAATCCCAGCATCTTGGGGTGAAGAGGTAGACCAGGAGGATCACAAGTTCAAGCCCAGCTTGGGCAAATTAGTGACTTAGCAAGACCTTGTCTCAAAATAAGTAAATAAATAAATAAATAAAATAAAGGGCAGGGGATTTAGCTCAAGACAAAAGCCCTGGGTTCAATCCCTCTGTGCACAAAAAAAAAAAAAAAAAAAAAAAAAAAAAAAAAAAAAAAAAAAAAAAAAAAAAAAAAAAAAAAAAAAAAAAAAAAAGAAAAAAGAAAAAGAAAAGACAAAAAGAAGCACTGCACTACATTTCTTGTTTCTAGGTTCTAGGCCATGAAGACCAGTGCCTGAGCAGGCCCATCCTTTGTGCCAATTGTTCATTACATGTGAATACTCCTTTCATTTTTTCCTTTTGTCCACCCTCTCTCCCCCAAAGACCGAGTGGCTTCATCCTTGCTTGGATGCTGTTCTTACCTGGACTGCTTTAGCAACTTCTGATGCTCAGATCTCCCACAAGACCGATTACACCAGGGTCCCATCGACACTTTTAAACCTCCTGAGTGATGCTCCTGAGTGAGCAAGGCTGCACAGCTGGGCACTAGAGCCACGTCTGCAATCACGGTCAAACAGCAGAACCACCCTGGGGAGGATTAAAAAAAAAAAACAAAACGCTGATACAGAGTGTCATCCCTAGAGATTGGGGCATATGTAATTGGGGTGTGGCCGAGCAGGGATAGTTTTTACAGCTCCCAGAGCAGCTCTAATGTGCAGCCGGGTCTGTGAAGTCCCCGGCTGGGGCTGCAAAACCCAGGGAGGTCGCAGAGAAGTTTTCCTTCTTTTCCAGGTAATAAACTTGCTAAAGTGCTGTGATCGGGTCTGCGTGTGCACACCACCGAGTTTTCAACCTTAGTGGTACCTTAGAGCCCAGGGGAGGGTTAAATAATTCTACTTCCAGGAGCAGATTTTATTCTCATTGTTCTCAGGGCGGGAGTGTCATTCCACCTCTTTGTTTTGAAAGCTTCTCTGTGATCATTACAGAGAGCTAGGAAGAGGCCAGAGTGGGACAGTAGAAATCCTGGCAACAGTAATGGTCCACAACAAGGTGAAAGCCTTCCCGCACACTTCGCAGTCAGGGAAGGATCCACTTATGCCAGGGGTGGTGGGTATCAGTGGTTGGGTATTTGTTCCACTGTTATTACTAACTCAGGGCTCTTTCTGTAGCCATAAAGAACCATCACCTATAAGGATAAAGCCTGCTTTGTATTGTCACCCTGCATGAGAGGATGTCTCTTCCAGGATGAGGTAGTCAGCGTCTGCAGTCAGCTGATTAAAGCTGTCCTAAACCCTCTATATTTAAGTGATGTCAGCATTCCGTCCTTTCGCTGCCCTCCTTCGTTTGTCTTGCTGTGAAATTTCTGTAAACTGGTTGCTGCGGCTGTGTAAACCAAACAAGCCTCCTCAATGTGGGATGGCCGTGACAGATGTTCCTAGAGGCACAAGCGTGTCCTTCGTGGCAGAGGCCACTGCTGCCAGCCACCTGGCGGGGTTCTCCCCCGCCTCAGAGGGGCAGATGCGGTGGGAGGACAACACACACAGAGCCTGTCTCTGGGTACTCGGAGGCCTCTGCTCGCAGGGGAGGTGGGTAGGTTGCTGGCTGGACAGAGGTGGATGTTGGCTGCAGACTCCCACTGTGCTGAGGGGATCTGCCTCTTGTGACTCCCCCGAGCAAAGTCAACACCTCTCTCCATGCCAAGGCTTCCTGGTTTCTTTAAGACTCACCCCAAGTCACTGGGATGGCCCTAAAGCGCCCCAGTCTGCCACTGTGGGATCCTGGAGCAGGACTCGAACCCACATCTGAGTGGCCTCTTAGGAAGAAGATCGCAGTTCTGTCTCCAGGTGTCTCTCTACCTTTGTCCTATCACAACCTCTTGTTTTAAGCTGAATTCAAGCCAGAACGCCGACACATGAGGTGTTGGAAAGCAGAAATCTGGTTGGACCGCGAGGCCCTCAGACAGTTCTGCAAACTCCTGTGCTTCTTTGGGACGCAGAGCAATGCAGTGGTTTGTGCAGCTCCTTGGCACGTGCAGGGGGACACAGAGCTCATGCAGGCCACTCCACCAGATCCTGAGCACAACCTGCCTCTAACGCACCACCTGAGCTGCAAGGCTGGTTGTCGGGAAAACTGCCCACGACCTCTCTGACTGCTCTGAGCTCTGCAGCGAGCAGAGGCTGCCCTCCCTCCCTTGCCTCTGCCATCTGACAGAGACCATGCAGACTGCAGCAGGGGTGCTAGGTGTCATCTAGTGATGTCTCATTGGGATTGGGAAACTCCTTCCTCTATGCTCAGATTGCTGCTTTGGGCAGTTTCCCAAGGTCCCTTGGAAGGTATTCCTGTGGTTGTGTTAGTTCCTGTTGAATCGGTGGACAAATCCCAGCATCCAGGACTCCCAGGGAGGAAACGTTTCTTGTGGCTCAGGCTAGCTTATGAGTCAGAAACGGGATGGCAGGTGGGGCCCAGCGGAGGAAAAGGGCCTCAACCCTGGGCTGTGGAGGGACAGCCTGAGGGACAAGAGCACCCTGCCCTGGCCAGACAACGTTCCAGGCCACACCCCAGGCCACACCCTGGGCTCCACCTCCCGTCTCCACAGCCAGCTGCACTCACCCATGGTCCAATGCATAATGAGCCAAAGATTCTGCCTCTGCCTGCTCTCATGAGAACTGTAGGGGGCGTTTTGGATGTAAACCATAGCAGCTGGAGCCAGGAGAGCAGTTTTTGATGAGAACACAAAATTAGGTAGGACATTTAGGGAAGTGCTGGACTCGTTTTTCCTTCTGATTTAAAATGAAAATGACAACTTTCTGGTCTAGAGCTGTATTGAGCAACCGGGACACTCCTGACCCTTGGGCAAGGGTGTGGTTGGTGGGGGAGCCCCTGTCCCTACCTGCTGGATGTAGGGAGCACTGTCACATAGGTTGTGAAAGGAAAACTGTCCCAAACGCTGTCACATGTGCCCTAGGAGGCCAGGGCATGAGAACTATTGTTCTCAGTGGGCTTATAAGGATGAAAATAGGAATCCTTTCAGGTCCAGAAGACAGTGGTGATTCTTTCAAAGCTGTAAAGGAGAATATTAGAGCTGGCTGCTAATTCGAGTTTTCTAAGAGTGACCCTCTGGTCTCTCAGGCCCAGGCTGAAAATCTTGGCAAGGAAAGGTCCAGAGGAGCAGGTAACAGAAATCAGGTAAGCACGGAGTTCCTAAGTGAAAGAGCCTGGGCCCTCGTCTGCAGAGTGAGCTGGGGTGCTGACCAGCCCAGGGGCCCTGGAGCACCCCACACCGCCTCATGGAGTAGAGGAAGCAGCTGGAAGTGTCCATGCTCTGGAGAAAGCCTTGAAAAAGGGGGCGGAGTGCCAGCTGGGGCAGGGGCAGGGCTGGGAAAGGGCAGGATGGGAGCACAGGACTGCACACTGAAGGATGCGGCTGTCGGGTAAGCGCACCCTCCCAAGCCTGGACATCACCAAGGGCAAAGCAGAAGACCTGCTCCTTCTCCTTACCGGAGCCTGGACAAGGAAAGCTCCCGCCAGGCACCCAGAGGATGAGGAGCGACTTTATCTGGGGACCAGGAGAAGTGGAGGGGACAGTCCAAGCTGAAGGGGTCTTCCTCATGTGGTCAGAGTCTGGCCAGATAGGGCATGGTTGAAAAACTAATTGTGCCTTTTAGAGAATGGTTATGCTTTTGTACCTCTGAGTTTGTGGAATTTATTGTTTAACCCAGCATTTCTGATCTTGTTAGACAAAGAACACTTTCTTTTCTTTTTTTGTGTGACTGTGATTAGCTATGCGTGCCCCTCTTAAAACACTGTGGAATGGTGCAGCACTGAAGACAGGGACTCTGGGGGTCATCAGACCCAGCTGCCGCGCTGGGATCCTGTGCCTGTGCTGCTCCCAGGGAAGTGAAGGTCTGTGCTCCGTAGTTAGGGGGGTGTGGTGTCCCATCTGCCCGCTGCTGCCCACCTCCGACCTCACCCATCTGTCCCCTCCTTCTGCAATACCACCCAGTTTCTCTGGAGCCCTGGATTGGAGAACAGATCAAGTCCCATAGAGAGCCTGGGAAGGAGCGGCTGGCTCCCTCTGTGGTCAGAGGGAAGCAGAGCACGGGCTCCCATGACCACCACTGCCTGGGAAGTCCTGGGAGCATTTTGAGCCCCACAGTGAGGAGTCCTGGTGGTGTTTGTGGGTAGACAAGGGGGCTGAGAAGTACTCCGAGGTGGCAGGACTATCTCACCTGGCAGAGTGAGCTCTGTCAGCACTTGCAGAAGCTCACGCTTATGTGAGGAGTGAGACACTGACTCCTGTAAGACGACTGAGCAAACGGTTTGGGGTGCAATTTTGCTTTGAAGTAGGAATGAATCTAAGGAGGGTAAATCTTAGTGTGGCTTAGAATTTTCCCAGCTAATTTTCTCTCACTTCAAACTATTGCAGAGACCATGGCAGAGCTGCTGGTGGCTCTTGAAGGGACAGTGCAGATGTGCCTGACTTACAGCAGCTGGCTTACAGCACCCCTCAACCTGGGGGGTGATCTGGTGAAAGCATTCACTAAAGCTCTGCTTCAGATGCTGACTTTTGCTTGATCTTTTCCGTGGCTAGTGACACGCAGTCCCATCCTTTGAAAATGGGGGTATACTAACGTTCTCTTAGGCTTTCACAGAGAGCGAATTGGTCAAACAGTGGCCATGGCTCATCCACATGGCTGACACCGACAAAGGATCTACAAACTGCGGTACAGGGTTTCAGGGTAAATCCTAAGGGGATTTGACTGACCTTGGCAGATACAGAAGTTACATTTCTTGTTATGTAGGTCTTGCTTTATCTTGGTCTTAACCATCCAGCAGAAAAGTATAAAAACAAGGTATAAAAAGCAAAAACCATATTAATATGCTGAGCTGTACAAGTCTCAAGTCAACAACTTCTGACATTGCCAGTCATGTGGATAACCCACTGCTCTTATGGGTTACTAGACTATATTGGATTATTTTGCTGAATCCATGCACCTACAATACTGAAATGGCAAGGGAATACCCACCCATCTCTGATAAAACTAAACAACAACAACAAAAAAAGGGAATACAAATGAAGAACCATTTTGTATCTTTATATACAAAATAGTTAGGATAGACATACAGCTACTTTCTCTTAATTCAATGATGAAGAAAGATTTATACTAATAGTGTTTTGACAGGATATCATGTCTGCATCTTGTACTATGAATAATCACTATGAGGACAATATGCAGTGTATTAATTATTAAAACCATCCTACTAATTGGTTTTGAAACTGTCTCATCACTAGTTGTTTCTCAATAAAATTGATAAAAAAAAAATAAATAAAAAGATGAGAAGAAAACTAAAACTAAAATACTTGGCAATTAAAGTAAAAAAGAAAAAGAGCCATAAGGGATTTATTAGGCAGAATTTTTTAAAGTACACACTTTAAAATAGAGAGTGCAGGGCCAGGGAGATAGTGCGCAGCATAAGTGCCTGCCTGGTAAGCGCAAGGACCCGGGCCCAATCTCTGGTACCATATGCGGTGTGGGACCCAGAACCCTGAATGCACTGAGCCAGCTCCCGAAACCGGGTGTGGTGGTGCATGCCTGCAATCCAGAGCTGGGGAGGCTGAGACAGGAGGATTGCTACAAGTCTGAGCTGTGTAGTGAGACCCTGTACCAACCAACCAACCAACCAACCAACCAACCAACCAACCAACCCACCAACCAACCAACCAACCAAACAACCAAATAACCAACCAACCAACCAACCAACCAACCAACCAAGCAAACAAACAAACAAAGAAACATGATTTTTTAGAAAAGTGCAGTGCAGGCCCGTAAGAGACAGTTTGGGAACAGAAACCTGTGGCCTCTGTGAATCTACTATAAGGTTGGGGTTGTTTTGAAGCAAAACAGCTACGGCTTAAAATAATAATTCAGTATGTTTTGAAATTATCTGAACAGCCACAGTACATTCAATTCAAATTATGACAAGGGAACAAAGTATTTGTAAGGGGGAAATTACAATGCTAGCGTGCAAGGGCAGTGGATGCAATTTTACAGCATGTCCACTGGAGGGAGACAGAATCTCACCTAAAGCACGGGAAGCTTTAATTTTTCCTACTTTTAAATTAGTAGCCATGCAAATTGCTATCACCAGTGTTCATCTTCTCCTGCTGCACTTGCTTTCCCCGAGGGTCTCTCCTGGTTTACATCTTCTCTCTCACTAGCTTCCATTATTCACACCCAGCCCCACCCCCCTGGGGTGTGCACCGTCTTCACTGAGGTTCAATTTCCAGCCCAGGGAGACGCCCGGCTTAATGGGAGCAGGACTGCCTGGTCTCCTCGCTCTAATAAAAATCAGATAAATCGGCATTTTGAAGAATTTTAAATTAGACTATACATTACATGCTGTGTTGAAATTTGCCATACCGATATTGCCACCCTAGGGGCAAGTAGGCAGAGCTCTCTTCCAGAGCTGTAGAAACGACACAACTCTTTCAACATTAAAACAAAACAAAACAAAACAAAAAAAAATGGCCAAAGAAGGAGAACAACTTCAATATAAACTTTTTTTTTTTTTTTTTTTTTTGACTATCAGAGGAAAAACATATTTTGACTCAGCCCATCTTCTGGGCCGTAGCATGTTGTCAGGGTCCTGGCCACAGAGAGCTCGAGAGGCACTGTCTTAAACATCACTTGAAATTGTTCCCTGGTATCATGTGTAACTGATTTGCCCAAATGTCTCCTCCCATATACATAGAGGTGTGAAGTGTACGTGTGTCACCGTTTCTGAGGCTTGTCAGAGAAAGTGAGGTTGGGGGAGAACTATGAAGTCTGAGCTCTGAAAGACAGGATGTAAGTTCGGGAGTCTCTTTTTTCCTCTCAGGGAGGAAAGCCCTATCTTGTGAAGCAAAGAGGAAAGACAAGACAGGATTCAGGCCCCGGCTGCCCAGCGTGAGGGGCAGAGGGCGGGACAAGGACTCCAGGACGCATCAGCAGCAGGCTCCTGTCGGCTACTCAGAAAAGACATTTGTGATTAAAAAAAAAAAGCCCAAGTCTCAAGTGGGCCGTGCCCAGGCTATGAACCAGTTACATATCTAAGGGTGTGCATATTGAGTCCTAAAACAAAAAATAAAGAGGGAGGAAGGAAGGTGGGAGGGAGGGAGGGAGGAAAAGGGAAAAGAAAATGGCAGAGGACAGACCAGGCAGCAGCTGAGGTTCGCTTTTGCTCTCCTGTGTGGGTCTGGACCTCCAGCGCTGACGCACCTCAGCCACTGCGTTTCTCAGCATCCCTTTGTTGGCTTCGAATGTGTGGTTTGCTGAGAAGTTGTTTTCTGAAACACTCACAGAAATCATCAAGATGACTGTGTGTGTGTGTCCCGGTGGGGGTGGGAGCCAGGCATCCCGCTTGAAGCCTCCTCCTCGCCTAGAGCGGGTCGATTCCGCATGGTCTAGCATCACCAGCCCCCATTTCTCTCTGAGGGCTGCACCAGTTATACTCTGAAAGTTTCCCTGCTTCTAGAGCAGTCACAGGATCGTTTCTCCTTGGAGTTAGCGAACAGAGCCGATTCACAGCCCTCCTACATGCTGAGCACCCAGGGACTTTGCTCATTTTGCTCTCTTCCAGATTCGGGTGTATTGAACTGCAGCCTCTCACCTAAATCCATATTTTGGCTTCCTTTGGTGTAGCTTTATTCAGGGGTTTCAGCTGGGGTGAGTTTTCTTTCCCAGGACCATTTGGCAATGTCTTGAGACAGCGCTGGAGTCCTTTGGGTGTCCGGGTGCTGTTGGCACCTAGGGGGTGAGGCCCAGGACTGCAAGTAAGGATGGTTCCTTATGTAGAGCCCACATGTCAAAATGTCAGCAGTGTGGAAGGTGAGGTCCCCTGGTGCCTTCAGAGTCTGCCTGTCTTTGCTTCCATACTTCCTGTGGCTTCAGCCAGGTCTTGGCCATAAATAGCTGAGACAGAAATGCTTGTCTCCAAAGCCTAAACTACTCACTGTCTACCCACACAGCAAACATTTTTCCACTGGCAACTGGATCACCATAAGAACAATATAAAAACAAGGAAACCTGCACTATCTGGGGGACAAATGACAACTATGTATCCAGCCCCTCAGAAACTGCCCTGGTTCTCCATGGCCACATTTTCATTCTGAGTCCTGTCTTATCTTTCTTTATTTCAGCTCTGTGTGTACTCCAGGCGCTGCACCAAGTCCTGCTGCTCAGACTCAGGCAGAAGCAAGCTTCCTGCTCCTTGGCTGGGGGTGGGGGAGTGAGAGACGGACACCGGACACCGAGGGGATAAAGGATCCATCTGCGCAGCCCTGGGTGTTCAGTGGGGACCAAGGAGGAGGGGAGGGTCCTATGCTGTGTGCCATCATGAGAGGAACAGGAGACACAAGAGCCACTCATGGAGGTAGGGGGTCTCATTCTGATCTGGATATCAGAGTTATAAATTGTCAGGCTTTAGAATACAAAACAAAACACACTCCCTTAAAAACCCAGTTATTTTAAATCTAATTAAAGCATTGTGTTCTTTTTCTCCCCAGCGCAGCCCAGTCAGGGCAGGGACTGCATTCTAATAGGGCCGTTTGCCTTTCTGCCTAACAGGTTTGTGTGCTGCGCTGCAGCTGGAATGAGTTCTACAGTGATTTCCAAGGGCAGGCTTCTTTTGAAGATCAGTTGAATATTTATGTGTATGTGTTTTGATGTTGCTAAAATTTCCAGTTCTCACTGTGCTTTCTAAGTTTGCTAGGACTTTTAAAATATACTCACAAGTTGGGAGAATCAATAGTGCATTGTACAAATTCTCTGTGAAGTAGAAGATCTAGCTGCCCGTGTGACGGCCGGTTTTTTAGCTGTATTTCATTTTCCTTTCTGTTTGATCTCTGTGGCTGATCTACTTATCTTAGTATGCTTGCGCACTCTCTGACCCCTGTACACTATTTATTAGTAGTGCATTAAAATTAAGGCTACAAACCCTCTGGAGGATTAATATCACCCAAATAGTCAACTGTGGGGGCCCAGGGCTGGACAAAGGGATACAGAAAGTAATAAATAGGGTTTGGGACATGGGTGATTGTAGATGCTTTTTTTCTTCCAAGTTTTGGGCCTTGTCTTTCATCAGTGATTTCTGTCCCACAGCAGGGACTGTCTGACCAGCTGGCTGCCTGGTTTGTCCATAGAATTTTAGAGGGACACAGCCACACTCTTTTGCCTGTGGCCTATGTCTGCATTCATGTTACAATATGAAAGTTGAGCAGTTGCCACAGAGACTAGATAGGTTCAAGCCTAACACTTTTTCATCCTACTCCTTTAGGAACAGTTTAGAAGCCCCACTCTAGAGAAAGTAGGTGGCACTACTTATGTACTCCTTTTATGAGAGAACAGTTAATTTCATGAATGGTGATTGAAAAATATGGTGTAACATTTGAAAAATTTATTATAGGATGCACGCCATTAATCTCCTATACACTCGAGCTTCAAGCTCACTTCTTCTACTTTCTGAAGCAGTTCTGGAAGTCCCTTTTCATGAGCATTTTTGTAAGATGTCCCAGTTACTTTTCTCTTATTGCTGGGACAAAATACCTGACACCAAAAATTAAGGAAGGAAAAGTTTATTTAGCTCACAGTTTGTGCAGGTTTCAGTCCGTACTTAGCTGGCTCCAAGGCAGACCCGCACATGGCAGAGAGCAGCAGTTCATGGCGGTGGAAAACAGAAAAAACATCCAGAGCAAAAAAAGGAGAAGCAGCAGCTACAATGGCTGCAGTGGCATAGGCAGAGACAGAGGCAGAGAAAGCATCTCTCCTTTCCTTGAGCTGCATTCAGGCTGTATGCCCCAGGCACGGTGTGGCCGCCCATACCCATAATCCCCTCGGTGGGTCATGAGTTAATTCCCAGTCCAGAAGTCTGCCAGTCTGCCCATGACTGTATGAGGCTTTGGGAGGACAACCAGACACAAGCCACAGCACAAGGGATGATGAAACGTGTTCCACCAGGAGACAGGCAGACTCCGAAAAGCATCATGATACGTCCTCACCCAACTGTTCACCTGATTTGGTGCCACAAAGACTTCTTCCTCTTCCTCAGAGTCAAAATGAGCATGAAAGGGGAGTGTGTAGGATGGATGGAGGACACTGGTGGAGCCCACTGGAAACATCTAAAGACTTGTTCACTACAGAGAACTGCAAACACTACTTTGAAAGCAGTAGGAACAGCGAGACAGCTGTGTTCAAAGGGGAACTTCTGAGGGGATTAATGGCGATGCAGATTTTATTGTAATAAAATTAAAAGATTTAAATACAGCTGGTACTTTCCAGTCATCCCTTGTACGCAGCGCTCTTACCCTTTCATCACTCCCCAGAAATCCCTGCAGGGTCCCATGGGTTAGGTATATTCTGTGGAAGGCAGAGAATGCTGTTCAGCACTGTACAACCAAAGCCACGCCTCCCTAGGTACATCATACACATTATATCACATTACCCTTCAGCAGTTCTGTGAGTTAGTCATCATCGTCTTTGTTGTGCAAGTGAGTAAATTTAGATCAGTTAAATAACTTGTCCAAGTTCACAGAATCTGTAGGCAGCAGAAATGGGGAACTCGATTTAATGACTTCGATATCTCTGGGCTACTAATCACCCTAGTGGGTTGAAGGGGAAAAGGTGTAGATTTGTTATGAGAACTGGTAGATGAATGGAAAACGGGGTGGGTCCTGAAAGGAGAGCCAGCCTGCCCTAACCTAAGGGGCCTGAGTCTACCAGCACTGTGGACAGACAGAACCTTGTTCAACTGCACAGGGTTGGTCTGTTTTCACCAATCAAAGCAGACTCTGTTCTTCAAATGGGTGTCCCGAGTCACTGATGGCAGTGGTGTCCTTGGACATGTTTTCCGGGATTCTTGCCTTGAGGGGTCTGAAGTCTGCACAAGAAAGAGGTCTGCACAGAAATGACTCGCGATTGCAGCAAGTGTTGCCTTCAAGTCTCTCCTTCCCCTGAGCCTGGAACATTGGATGGAGTTGCCCAGTTATTAGAGAAACACCCCTTTCCTGCCCCATCTGTCGTCTTTTAGATCCTAGTGCTTCACAAGCTGAGCGACAGCCCCGAGATGCCCGGGATTTCTTTTTGGCAGAACTAGGGACTGAACGCAGCCCTCGTGCTTGCCAGAGAAGTGCTTATTCCCCTGAGGCATCTCCCCGGCCCCGCCCAGTTCTTCCAGGATGCTTCGTGGCACCACGTGCAGCGAAGCACAGTCCTTGATCTGCTAGCAGAACCAACTTGACTTAAGCAGAACCCGCCCGGTGGAGCTCTCAGCACCGGAGAACACCAGCTCGCAGGTACATGGACGGATTTGCACAAACAAATCTACCTCGGCTCCCAGTTGCTTGAATCCAACAGGCTATTTTCGAAAGAGCCAGGTATTTGATGTAATTCAGAGTTCCCTTTCTTTTCCCTTGAAGCCATTTGTTTCAAAAAAAATGTTTTGTAAGACTTTTCAAAATGCAATAAAATTATACTTCACTCTGGGGCTTTTCTCCCTTATTTTAAGAAAGAGCTAGTATTATTTTAAATCTCTTCTGAACACAACATTATCTATTAACCTCTCTGATCCGGAGACAGGTCATTAGGGTTGACTAAGTTAAAAAAAGAACACAGAATTTTTTAAGTCCCTGACTATAAAATGAATTACCCAACAGATGTAGCAGGCTCTGAAGGAATCATTAAGAGCTATTTAGCTAAATAATATCTGTGCTAACAAGTCCCACAAAACAGATTTCTGTGACAATGTGCATTCTACAATGGCCCTAAACACATATCACACCATAAGGATCCTATCAGCTAATTAATGTAGGGTTTGAGCTTTAAAAAATGAAATTAACTAAATAAGAATCACATAACTGATCTCTTTACTTCAACAGCGCGAGGGAGAGCATGGCACCTCCCTTTGACTGTGTTGGCCTCTGAGGACAGGAATCCTTAGCGGCTTAGACAACGCGCTACCCCAGCCAGAGCAGTGAGGGAGACTGGCTCACAGGGGCCAGGCCTGCCCTCCTGGAAGGCTTGTGACGATGCCATCACTGCTGGGCTTGTTGCCTTCTCTCCTTCGTGGTCACAGTGACTTTGGAGAGCACTCGCTAGACGATGCAGCCAAGCTTTGTAAGCTCTCGAAGTCCGAGTGAGTGAATCACAGGACTCTTCCAACTTGGGGCCACTGTCTCATGAGCAGTGGACTCTGTCCTCTAGTGGCCTTTTGCAGCTATAGTTCAAAAGTGTCAAAACATCCCAGCTTTCAGAGAATCTAAACTAGATTTGAGTTTGTGAACATGTATGTGAGCAAACCTCAATCCGTTTCTTCCCAGGGAAATCCTGGACAGCAACCTGGCCTGATCAAGAAAATATAGGTGTATAAATTCACTTGAAAATGAATTTCCCTTTCTTTCTATATCAGATTCACCCTTGTGTACAAAATAATGGATCCCAGGCCTCTCTTCCTCTGTTAGTGGTTGTGGAATGAATGATGGAAGTGCTTGGAACGTTGGTCTGCTTTTGTTTTTGTTGTTTGTGGTATTGGAGATTGAGTTTAGGGCGTATTTAACACTCAGCTACTTCCTAAGCCCTCTTTTTAAAAAATGTTTCTTTCATATTTTTATTTTTATTCTTTCGGTACGGGGTCTCACTACACAGCTTGGATTCAAAGTTATCCTTATTTTTCATCCTCCCCGGAGCTGGGATTACAGGTGTGTACCACCATATCTGTTTTGGGGGTCGGCACAGTGCACCCAAGGTTATGGGGCTGGCATGGTATGTGGTACCAAGGATAGAACTCTGGACTTCGTGCTTGTCAGGCAGGCATTTAGACTGCTGAGCTATCTCCACAGTCTCCTCTTTTTTAACAAATTTTTTTTTTTTTTTTTTTTTTTTTTTTTTGTCTTTTTGAGACAGGGTCTCACTATGCAGTTCAGGCTGGCCTTAAGCTCACTTTGTAGCTTAGGCTGGTCTCGAACTCACAATAATCCTCCTGCCTCAGCCTCCCGAGTGCTGGGATTACAGGCATGCACCACCATGCCCAGCTAACAAAATTTTTAAGAAGAGTCTAAATGATGATGATTCCCAGGCCTCAGGCTCAGCCTCAGCCTTCTGGATTGCTGGGACGACAGGCACAGGCCACCTTGCATGACTAAGTTTGATCCTTAAGTATATACTCAATAGTCAACTACTACAGAGACTCATGCAGTCTTCAAATTGTTTATAACCTACAAAGTGAAACTGCGAATAAGCATTCAGTCCAGTTCCAATACAAGTGTGTAGAAAGTGGCATGAGATGGGCTGAGCATTGCTACTCTGATGGGAGGCGTGGGCATGACTTACTTAGAGGAAGAGATAGAGCCCTAAATCCTGAAAATATGTCCGACTTAGAGGCCATGGGTGAAGGAGGAGGCTGGAATGATCATTTCAGGTAGAGGAACCAATGTGGTAAAAGCAATGTTCAGGACAGAACTGCACTGAAGTGTGGTATCATGAAGCATCTGGTGCAAGACTGAGAACTGCCAGGAATGGGATTCAAAAGACCTTCAGGGACTGAAGACCAAAATTTTTGTTAGTGTATTGAATATGTTGTGATTTTCGAAAGACACGATGTCTGTTATTCATACTGTATGACCCATAGCACGAAACATGGTGTTTATTCTTATCAGATGCTCGCTCTTACCTCGTTCATCTGTTGAGTGAGGCACTAAAGTAAGATTTTTGAGTTCCTTATTGACTTATTTCTATGCCACTCGCAGGATCATCAATATGATAGATGAATCTGAACAGACACTCTTCTGTATGAAAGCAAGACAGCTTTAAGCAGAGATGGACTTGAAATGAGTCGCCAATCACTGGTTTGCAGGAAACATGTAGAAAAGGGAATTCTGGGATGTGGACAGGGACCTGGGTGGGGCGATCAGAAGCTGACTGCTCTTTAAGGAGCAGGAGGATGGAATATGAAGGAGATGCATGCGCGTCAACTCTCCAATGCTCACTGCCCACTAGAAATATAGAGCAAGCCTCACGTATAAGGAAAGAGCTGCCGAAACTGATAAAGTTAATTGTCATAATACAACTTATTTTTAACTAGCATTTTATCATTTCTTTTTTAAATTTATTTCAATATATAGGTGCTTCTTGACATATGATAAAGTTGTGTCCTAAAAATTTATTATAAGTTGAAAAATTCTAAGTTGAAAATGCATTTTATAACTTTCCCCTACTGAACACTGTAGCTCAGCAACACAGTAAGCTGCAGCAAAAGGGCTGCTTATGATTGTGGGCAGCCTTTGCCCCATCCAGGCTTATGAGAGAGCACAGGGCCAGCCTGGAAGTGGATCAACATGCAGAACCCCGGGAATGGTTTCCAGGAATGTGTGCTGCTTTTGCACTATCATTGATATGCTTCTTGCTTTTGTAAATTGAAAAACTCATTATTGGACCTTTGTTTACAGGGAATCACTATGTAATCAATATAAAATTATGAATGGGAAACATTACACTACTTATATTTTGTTAGTATGTTTATAATATCGCACAAAAATGTCTGTTCCTGGAAATTGGTACATGCATTTTCTTTCTTTTTTTTTGGAAGGATGGGGGATTGAACTCAGCCCCTTGCACTTGCCAGGGAAACACTGATTCCACTGAACCATCTCCCTAGCCTCTGGTACATGCATTTAACACATCACAATCCTCCTCTTCATTTCTTACCCTGGCCCGTTTCACTTGACTCGCCTGTTCCAAGTTTAAAACATTGAGTCTTCATACTTCATTGTCTTAATCATAGACTCAATTTCAATTGGAACTAGCCTTCTTCAGGTCTTAATAGCTGTGCAGTGAGTGTCAGCTGCATTGGGTCATGCAGTTTCAGTCCATTTCCCAAAACTATGAAAATAAGATTAATAAAATGCTGCCAGAAGTGTGGCTGACCAGCGGGCTATTGTCCTATAGTAAAGAGCAATGCTGTTCCAAATGAAAACGGAGGTGCACACCTACAATCTCTTATGGTGGAGCACAGGAAGCTAAACCAGGAGGTAACAAATTGGAGCTCAACCTGGACAAGTTAGTGAGAACTTGCCTCAAAATCAAAAGGTCTGGAGTGTAGCCCCATGGTAGAGGTTTGATCCTCAATACTGAAAAAGATCAGTGACTTTCAAATTGTCAGAGTGAAGTTACTACCAACTTTTCAGGTATAAAGACATGGTCATAACTGTTATAGTCTGACTCTTGACAAAAGGCCACAGAAGGGCATAGAAACACTGACATTTTTGTGTCAGACATTTCCTGTGGATTATTGCATTTAGTCCTCTAAACAGCCCTACCAGATCAACACTCCTTTTATCTTCTTCTAACCAGTAAGTGAATTAAAACTTGGTAGATACACCATTGGCCCAAGTTATACAGCTACACCTGGGAGCAGGGAGAGGCTTCCAGGCCAGGTACTGTTCCGTCTCTCAGCTGGCATAAGTGCCTCTGAGCTCACCTCATTTATACATACGACATCAGTTTTATATAAAATAATCACACATTTTCAGTCAAATTCAATCTAGAAAACCTCCCCACAGATGAACCCAACAAAACTCAGCAGACAAACGTTAAGTTCTCTGGGTGGGAAAGAAATGAGCAAGGTGCTAAACTGTTCTGGCAACTTACAATTGAATGAGAGAGATAGAAACATGAGGAACTGAAAACCATTCCAAGTGTTTATGTTGACCAACAGTGAATTGTTGGGTTTATGGATGAAGACTGTGGTGCCTTCCAAAGGAGAGAAAGAGAAGACTTTGTGAGGAGGGTCCTCAGGGTCGTGGAGGACAAGTGCCTCCAGTTAGATTCTGTTAACACCCTGTTATCACTCAACTAAATGCTTCTGCTTACAGACATACAAGGCATAATCACAACCTATGATGTATATTTAAATTTTAAAGAGATCATTACGAAAGACACATTGCCATTAACCCTTCCCTCTTTAAACACACTCGCCCCATCCTTCTTGCCACTTTCTGAAGCAGTTCTAGAAGACTTCATTTGTGAGTTTCTTCATAAGGTGTGATTAAAAAATATAATGAATTTGGCTGCCTCTCACCATCCGATGGGAAGGCAGGCTCAAAAAGACATCACATCTTTATTCACTGGAGTTTGGTAGCTTCCGGCCTTTCCAGAGTCAACATGACCACAAAAGGTAAATATTCTGATCCAATTCAGGACATTGAGGCAGCTATGGCAGTGCAACTAAAGACTAAGGAGGACTCCCCAGACTGCTTCAGAAAATGACAAGAATGATGGGAAATCTGTGTTGGAAGTAAGTGAACTATTTTAAGGGGAATAATGGCAGTGTCTTCTATTGTAATGAATGTTAAAAATTGAAACACTCACTGCAATTTTTGATCCCATCTTGCACATTAATAAAGTGGATCCCAAGAGATAGTCATTGTTCTTCTCCTTCAAAGGTCTCCTCTCTATCATATTTTTGTTCTCAAGAAGTTAATTAGGTAAATCAAGACTACTGCCTCAGCCTACCAAGTCCTTGGATTACAGGAGTGCACCACCACACCTGGAAAAATACATTTCGTACTGTGGGTTTGTTTGGAAAGATTTGGATGCCACTGCTTTCTGCGCGTGTGTGTGACCTTCTTGCACTTTCTGAAGCACTTTCCTCCTTCTGGGAGTATGAGCCTGTGTCCAGCATCACACCGGGCTGGCAATCGTCCTGCTCTTCCCTCAGCACTGCCACAGGTTGTGGCAGAAGGAGCACAAGCTTGAGCTTCGGAATCTGAGTGACTTAGTGAAACTCTATATCAAAATAAAACAATTTAAAATGGAGTTGTTGGGAATGTAACTAGTGTGGATGCTCTGGTGGTTTGTCAATACTCCATAAAGGAAGGAAGGGGGAGAGAGACAGACAGAGACAGAAAGAGAGAGAGAGAGAGAGAGAGAGAGAGAGAGAGAGAGAGAGAGAGACAGACAGACAGACAGACAGATGGACAGACAGAGACAGAGACAGAGAGAGACAGGGAGAGACAAAGAGAGAGAGGTTTTCACTTTAGCACTATCTGTGGAACACAACTCTGTCAATACTAAATCTCTTATGCTTTTTGCTGCATGTCTTGGAGTAAGGGTTGACTGTGTGTAGACTGGCCACACTTTCTTACATGCCCCACTCATTTGCCATCACTTCATAATTCCTGTAGGTTCACTCTCTTTCTCTGAAGTCAGTTTCCTGTAGAAGTATAAAAATCTTGATATTTTTTCCCCCTTAGCCTATGAGGAAAGCACCGGAGATACTAAAATATTCACATTGGGCCCGCTCACCACCACCAGTGTCTCTTAGTCTTCTTTCTTGGCTTAGTTATGCTCATCCTGTAGGAATGCCTTCTCCTCTAACGTCCCCTGGATTGTCCCACAGGTTCTCTTCCAGCAGCTCTGCCCTGGCTCTCACCCCCATTTTGACAGCTGGATCTCTTTGCAAGTCATATTCATTACCATTGTGGAATTATGCCTAAGATGTCAACAAGACAGTCCATCCAGGCATACCATGCATGTGCGTGCACGTGTGTGTGTGTGTGTGTGTGTGTGTGTGTTTATAGATGATAACTATTGGGTCAAACAGCTCTACATACACTTCTCATAGACTGCCATTAATCACCAAAAGGCTAAAATTGACACCAGTCACCACTGCTTTTCAAATGACACATACATTAGAAGCATTGCTGGAGCTTGTTAAAGTTTAAATTCACAGGCCCTCATCCAAAGGACTTAGTTTCTTGAGGCCTGCGGACAGCCTGGGAAGCTGAACTTTAGTAAGCACTTCAAGTTACTCTCATGCAATCTTTTAACTACTCCTTGAAAAACGTTGCCATACCTAAGCCACTTCCCCGTAGCCAGTCGCTCCACTTGGAAAGGCTATTCCTCAGTCCACTGTGGAGCCAGGGACTCCCATTCTTAAGGAGCATCTTTGTTCTTGTATTCAAGCCCGTTTAGAAGAAAAATAAAACAAACCCTTTTGAGAGCTAGCGCCCTAAGTGGCAGCTTCTCTAAAGGACACAACACAGTAGAATCTTGGAGCTGCCATCTGGAAGCATCTGGGAGCACCTGGGTGTGTGTGCACCTTGAGTCCTCAAGGCTGAACCTGGGGGAAGGAGACTGCGTGATCCCCAGGCATTGTCAGACACCTTCTATATGTTACTGGAGCAATTCCTTATTACACAGGGACTTAGATGCCTGGAGGAGACAGGATTGGGCTTTCAAGAGAAGCCCAGGGGTTGATTGAGACTATTGTCAGGCATGCAGCAGCCTGGTGATAGTCCTTCCAGGCAGGGGGAGAAAACAATTCCCAGTATTCAGTGAGGCTATGCAGAGGAGTGCAAAGTAAGAGAAAACAACCTGGCCCTTGTATTCTGTCAGCTCCCTGAGCAGTCTTTACTTGCTGACAGATAGGCAGCAGCTGGTTAGCCTGGGTTCCTTTGCACTTAAGAACAATAAAACCCCACCCTCTATCTCAAGGCACAGGACTTGCAGGTCTCTATAACTGCTTCACTTCTTTTTTTCTTTCCATTTCACTCCATAAATTTTCCCCCAAGCATCCCTTCCTCTTTATTCTTCCTCCTCACTCAGTTCCATGTCTTGGCATCCCACTGAGCACAGCTCTACTCTTTTCCTGGATTACTTTCCCTTGGCACATTCCAGACCCATGATGTGGCTCTTGCTCCAAATGGTTCCATGTGCCTATGGCCTCTGTGTATTTACAGAACATTATCCTGTGATTAAGCTCATTGGAGGGTAGACTGTCACTTCTAAACAGTACATTCCAGTCCTTTAGGGTCACATGGCTGCTCTTTTCTGTAATTGAACCTAAAATAAATTTGAATTTTGTTTTTGTTATGTGGTTGCTAATAGAGACTGCATTAATACCATTAGTGCTGGTCCCAAGGACTTTCCTCACTTTCCTTGCACTTTCCAGGGATGCTTTTAGAGCAGAGGCTTTGCACCTTTCATTTCTCCTCCCTGAAATGCTCCTCCCCCAAACACCAGCATCATTCACACTTGACTTCCCTTAAGTCTTTGTTCAGTGCTCATTCTTTCAATCAATTACCTTTAACTGATCAAAATGTAACCTCCATCCTTTAAACTATTCAGTTCAGGTGTGTACTTGTTAATTATTTGATTGTCTGTTGCTTATCATCTGTCTCCCTTTGCTAGAATGTAAGCTGTTCAAGGACAGGGATTTGACCATGGCAGCATGCCCAAGCCTGCATTCCACACCCTGGCACATAGCAGATACTTTACAATATTACATGCATGAAGAGAAGTGCCCTTGAGGATTGGGTCGCTGCTTGTCCTAGACTTGTATCCACTCTAGCACTTCAATGCTCAACAGAAGGATTTGAATTTTCATTAAGGTCTAATTATATTTTATTACCAGTTTCACAATAACCTATGGATGCTAAGCAATATAAATCCAACTCGATTTTACCAACAAGAACCATTGTTGGAGGAAGCAGGGCCAAATCACATGCACAGCAGTCTGTGGGGTGTCTCCCTCCACTTCCTGCTTATATTTCTTATCAGAACAGCTTTGCCCGTTTCCTGCCTACTGCATATTAGTGAGATGGTGCAGTAATTAATGAAAGAAGTTGGTAGGATTTTCCTCTTCTTTTCTTTTAATGTTGAGAAACCATGATGTCAGCTTTTGAGGTACTTTTTAGAACCCTATCACCAGGATCACCTATCTAAAATTGCCATAAGTAATTTCTATAAGTAAAACATGATCAAATATCAATAATTTAATGTTATTGAGCCTAATACATGGTTGACTAGACTGAATAGACTATTAGTGAATTACTCCAGGTTCTTTTCCCCATATTTGGGATGAGAACTTGGAAACAGGCAGAATCAGCTTCCCTATCTTCCTAGCATCAGAAATGTCCCCCTTTGGTGGGCTCTAGAATTCTTGTCTCAGTAACCTCTTTCCTTCAGAGCCACTACTAACCTGGGACACACCTTCTTTCTCAGTCTCTCATTGTCAACACCTGGAGTAAGGAGATGTGGGGTGAACTATTTGGGAAGTGCCTGGGACCTTGGAAATCAATGGATGCACCCACCATTACCCAAGAATGCATTTCAGCCATCACCCCAGAACGAGGATATGGGAGAAGACACCCATCCACTCTTGGGTTAGAAACTGGGAGACCAAGTCTGGACTTCATAAAATATCAGTACAACCCAGAAACAAATGCTAACATGTCCTTGTCACAAATACATGGCATCTAGAGAAGCTTAATGAACTGTAAAGAGCTAACATGTCCCACAATAAGGACCAATGATTGGCGCTCAGCAATCACTTTTCAGTTTGGATGACTCATACCATTAATTTCAGTCTGGCTCTGAATTATATCCATACATTCATTTCACAAAGCTTTGTGGGGAACTGAGGCAGCAGGGATTCTTAAAGTCTGTTCAATCAGACTATGAATTTGAGTCCTACTGCTATCATTTACAGGCTGCAGGATTTTAGAAATTAACGAACTTCACTGGCCCTCAATTTCCTCATCATTTGTTGATGATAATTATACAGCCTTTTTCATAGGCTTGATATGAAGACGAATAGACAAACATGCATATCTTAAAGGTGCTTCACACATGGTAATTGTGACAGAGTGTTGGCTTTCATGTCAGCTGGAAGAGCTATACCTGGACAGAACAGTGTCTACATGTTTAGGACACTCAGAGTGCCCAGAACAACACAATCTAGAAAAATGATATGGGACCCATGAATGACCCCTGGAATTAGAAAATAATTTGACTGGATTATCATAATTGCACTGACAAGCTCAACTCACCTGTGTCTGTGTCCAAAATCTACTGTGAAAGCACATCAGTGCTGTGGGGGAGGTAGACTGGTTGTTTAATGTGGTGCATATATATCCCAAAGTGTTACTCATATTTAAGAGAGTACAGTTTAATTAATTGTGACTGCAGGAATATATGTTAAATCACCCTCATGCAAACCATGATAAGGGCTAATTCTCAATTCATTGGAAGGGAACAGGTATTGTAGCATAGCAACTGGTCTGATTCAAAGCAAGGTCCCACCCATGTGCCTATTGCCCAAGCATTCTCTATTCCACAGAGCAGTGAGCCTATTTACAAATTAACACTGTCCATGAGAATAACTATTTAGTATTTTCATATGGAAGATTTCTCTTGTTGTTATTCAAATATCAGTTGGGACTGAGCATCTCAATCTGAGAGTGTTTTGATGCTGTAGGAATTTACAGCTATGAGCAGAGAAAGATCCATTTTCTTCAACAAATCTGGTGGAAGCAGAAAAACATGCAGTAAATTAAACGTGATTTGCATGACATTGTGCTCACACACATCCTTCCTAGGAGGCAGGGAACGCTCTTTGATTGAATTTTGCTATTTCTCTATGTTTGTGCGGTACTCTGGGAACAATCGAGGAGTCCTCTGTTGGCTAATTAACACCTGTAAATTCACATTGCCTGGTGTCTTCCTCGTAATGCAGAGGTAATGAGTCCAAGTCCTAGTAGGGTTGTATTTTTATTAAAATTTCTTCGTATCTTTTTCTTTTCATGTCAAACAGATTGCTACACATTTAACCCTTTACTGCTTTTCATGTTCTCTTTATCCTGGGAAATAAAGCAGAAATCTATTGCTGGGTTGCAAACTGGAGAAATCAAATACCCAGTGATGATGTGTCTGGTGAAATAAATGGTCTAACCATGGTGACATAGTAGTTGGGGATTGAAATTCCAGCTAATTAGTCTGTTGTTCCACCTGTATGATACCAAACGAATGTTCCTTAATTCATCAGCAGACATTGCTTGCTTGATACAGGATGATAAAGATATGACAGTTTGCAAAAGAAAGAACACAACTACTGCCCCCAGGTCACAACTAGGTGAGAAATAGAATACAAAAATCAATGCAAAACAAATGCATATAAATATGCATATATTTATATATTTATATATTATGAATAAAATATTATATTATATATATTTATATATTATGAATAAAATATTCATATATTATATATATTTATATATTATGAATAAAATATTCATAATATATTCTGAATATATTATGAATAAAAAAGAAAAAAGAAGTTGGCCTATTTTGAGAGGCCATCAGCTTCACAGAATGGAAGAATCATGCTAAAGTATGCCAGGAATCAGTCATCACTGCCAAGGGAAGAAAGAGCCTATGCAAGTGCTCTGTTAATGGAAAGCACAGTTGACTAAGTGTACACGATTGTCGAGAGAGCTTAGGTCTCCTCTGTGATAGGATGGCTCCAGTGGTAAAGGCCAGCCCGCCCTAGTGACCTGCTTGGTGAGGCTAAAAGGTCATTTGGTTCCAATTCCTGGGTAGTAGTCAACCCTATCCACCACCATGGGCTACTTCTATGATGGAAATGTTCTCTGCTGATTTATTAAACAACCATGCCATCATTGTGTGCAACCTTACCTGTGTTGTGAGGAACCCTAATTCTCTGTACAGAGTCATTCTGCCTCCAAAGCTTAGGGGTCACCTTCACCATCAGGAGGAGCCTTAGTCTGTAAGTCATAAAGAAACTACACTTCTCTTTCAAAGAGTGCAGGCTTGAGTTAGTCACGTGTTTGTGCAGCAGGTACCATGATTGGCCAGTCTCAAGGGTCCATCATTCTGAGACATGACCAATGGGAACTTCTTTTTTGAGAAATAAACAATGGCTAAGACCCACACTGATACAAGTTCAAGTTAACAGACCCAGAAAGAGTTTGACCCTGTTGATTGCTAACTCAGCTAAGGTGAGTCACTATATATTAACTCTCCAAATGTATCATGGTTCTGCCACAGGACATGTTGGATTTTTATATGGATCAGTACCGTAGGTTAATAGCATGCCCTTCATCCATATGAATATTGAGGGACTCAGGGATCCAGGGCTGATGAAACATGCACCATCTTCAAATTGTGGATGCCAAATTTACATTTGCGGTGATGTTCTTTCTTGCTAACCATAAGTGACAAAGGACACGGAGGACAGTATATTTATTTTTACTGGGCAGGCCTGAAAGTAGGGCATACAATGGCTATCTACTTTCCTTTGGCTAGAACCAAATTACAGGGCCACATCTAATTGTCCAGAGCTAGAGAAATGCAGTGTAGCCACATTCCCAGAAAGAAATAGAGAAAAAAATCATAACAGCTAGTAGTATTCTGCAGGAACCATTGCATCTCATGCCACCATTTACTACTCCTTGTAGATCTTATTTGGATTTTGTGTATGGCTCTCTAGAAATGCCATACACTGGGACTGTAGTTTATTGCTACAACTACCAGCAAACCATGGAGCCATCTTCTCCAACCTCACCCCTATGAGGCAGGATGAGGGGGTAGTTCATGCCTGATGGCCAAGACCGTAAAATAATAATTAGAGAAGCTTTTCTTATGATCTCATGTCTGAAGAACCACACTGTTTTAAAATGATAGAATCTGAAGCTTTTGTCTGTTCTGTTCACTCATCGTTCTAAATACCATTATAATGGAACAAAGAGTACCAGATAAACACAGCATTTTGAAAATAACTGGGCTAGATTTCCAAATTAATGTTTGAATCTTAGAAATGGGTTGTGTCAGAAAAATGACCTTAAAAAGTTGCAACTGAGTAGTGAGCCCATCAGAAGATTCAGAGTTCTATTTTAAGAGACAGTCATACCTTGATACTTGACAGATATGAAACTAGTTGAATTTGGTACTCAATAAATTTTGACTTGATGGTTTGCTCCTAGTACCTGGCATTTGTTTAGTCATCCATGGGTAAACTAGAATTTGTCTGTGTTCATTGTCTTATGACTCACTAGCCTTCCCAGAAAAACACATGGCACCTATCATTCTTATTTATTTATTTATTTTTGGCAGAACTGGGGATTGAACTCAGGCCAGTGTCCTTGCCAGGGAAGTACTTATTCCACTGAGCCATCTCCCTGGCCCCGCACCCATCATTCTTGATGCAATTCCAGGAACAAATTAATAATGAGCATTAAGGTACCATTGCAGTAGGAAAACAACATGAGACCATGACAGGTCAGAAAGTCTTTTGAGCTGGCTGCAAAGTTCATTCACAAAATGCAGTCCATGCCAGTGAACCTGACTTGGCTCTGCATTCTTCTGGGACAGATGAAAGAACTGTGCAAAGCGTATCTTGACCACAAGCATGTTGTGTGTGTGTGAGACTACCCTGTTGAAAGCTTGGGGCTGGTTCTGGTAGGTAAAGCTAGACAGGCATTCAGCCACTATTGCAATTGGAAGCATAGAGTGTTGAATAACCCCAATTGGATCAGGAATATTTCCCCCAAATGTGTGGGTATCCAAATTGTTTCTGTACTGTGTTAATATCTTTCCAAAGTCAGAAGATATTTTTCAATTTTTTTTATTTTTAAAAAGAATAAAAAGTAGTAAAAAAATTAGACCTGACATAGAATTTCACTAAACACAATGATTGGAATTCAACAATGGTTATTATACTGCATATTGTTGTGTTCAATTTAGTGGTCCAGACTACCAGATATCGACATACAAAATTGGTGAAAAAATTGAAAAGAAAAAAATTTAAGCATTAACTGTTCCTTTCAACAGACCAGTGGAAGACAGAACTAAATTATTCAAGTTATCCTATACATACATAGATTTTTTCCTTTCTTTTCTTTCTCTAATTGAATTAACTATTGAAAAGTTTAAAAGACTAAAAATACATGGTATTAGTATCTTTACATCAGGAATATAGAAAAATTTGAAGTTTTAAGTTAGCAGTAAAGCTTAAATAAAAAGAATGGCCCTTAGGACAATGGTTTATCTTTTTAACTTCTATTTTTAATAAATATAATTGAGTAATTTATCTAGACATAATTTTTGGTTGAAATCTTATTAATTTTAAGTGTTTATGTATTTAAGAAATAATGTCTTCTTTTTTGAAATTGAATTTATTTGACTTAAAAGAATTAGTTAATTATAGGCAGTTATTCAGTTAGATAATTGGTGTTTAAAAGAGGAAATTTAATGTGCTGTATCTACAAATGTAGTTTAATATTTATGTGGGAGCTTAACTAAGTTTGTAAATGGCACTGAACATAGATAAAAATCTTCCTTCACCCAAATATGATTATTAAATTTTGCTAGATTTTAATTATTTTTATTAGCACATGTTTGAAGTACATAATGACTACATTTGTTGCAGGGTACTTGTACATGTACATGCCACACCTTAATTCTTGCTTTTGTCCTTCCCTTGTGTCCCTCCTTTAGGGCCTCCTGTCACCTCTTCTTCTCATCCACATTTACAAAAGCTGCACTTTCATTTTTTTTTTTTCAATTCTGTTTTAAAAATCCCTGCTCCACTCCTCCCCTTGCTGAAGTTAAAGGTAAAGTAATAGGGTTGGGGAGATGGCTTAGTGGAATAAGTGCTTCCCTAGCAAGCACAAGGTCCTGAGCTTAATCCCTGGTTCTGCCCCCCAAAAAAGGTAAAATAATAATTATAAATTGCACTAAACATTTAATTTTTATTAATTAATTAATTAATTTGGTACAGTTGCTATGCAGCTTGAGCTTTTAGTGGTTCTTCTGTCTCAGCCTTCCAGTGCTGGGATTATGGGTGTTCTCCATCATGATGAGTCTCGGTGGGGCTGGCTTGGCTCCGGGTGCCAGCACTGCATGTGGTACAGGGATTGAGCCATGATCCTTGTGCTTGTCAGGCAGGTGCGTAGACTGCTGAGCTATTCCCCCAGCCAAACTAAACATTTTAAGGAAGGACAGAATTTTTAGATTAGTAACTCTTAAAAGTTGCTACAACCAAAGAAAGATGTCTGAGTGGAATTTTCTGGCATGCCAACATTAGTCCCATGGACACACACATAGGCGCATGGGCACACGCATGCGCATGCACACATGCACACACACACGCACACACACACACACACACACACACACACACACATCTCTTCCTAACAAGGGTCAAAATTTATATTCATGTTTCTTATGAGGGTTCAGTGACTCTAAGAAAGAAAATCAAAATATTTTAATCAATTGTTTGGCAGGATTGACCAATTTTTAAACTGTTAATCTGAAGTTTTCTCCAGAGCAAAGATATTAGGTGGACCATTCCTTCTGCACAGTGATCCTCAAACTTGAGCAATGTATAGAGCTGTCTTAGTTACTCTTCTCTCATTGCTGGGACAAATACTCAACACCCAAAATGAAGGAAGCAAAGGTTTATTTTGCTCACAGTTACTGGAGGTTTCAGTCCATACTCAGCTGGCTCCAAGGCAGAGGGGCACATGGCAGAGAGCAGCAGTTCATGGCGGCCGAACAACAACAACAACAAAGAGCAATCATTTCAGAAAGTCTGTCTCTCTGTCTCTTATATTCCATTCAGGCTCTCTGCCCCAGGCTGGGGGAAGTACTCACATCCATAATCCCAGCAGTATTAAGACTCATAATCCCAGCCTTAGATCACACATAATCCCAGTGGATCACAAGTTAATCACAAACTCTAGAAGTCCCCACCCTATGACTACATGAGGCTTTGGGGGGACAACTAGGCACAAACCATAACATTCCATCCCTGGACCCCCAAAGTCTCATTCACATCCTTTTGTGCAAAAGACATTTTAGTCCATTTCTAAGAGTTGCTGAAGTCCCAACAGTTTCAGTATGGCTGAAAACTCAAGTCCCAAGTCTCCTCAAGATCCAAGGCAAACTCTTAGCTGTGAGCTATCCTACAAAAGTTAAACGTTAAACATATCCAACATTCAAAGGCACAAGATAAAGATTACCAACCCAAAAGTTGCAAACAACAGGACAATACAAAACACCAGGACCAACACAAGTACGAAATCCAGCAGGGCAAACATTAAATCCCATAGTTACAACTGGAACATCTGAAGCAGTCTGCACTGAGTTGTGAGCTCCAAAGGCCCTACATGGCTCTGCCGCCCCTATGGCACTTCTGGTGTTGTAGCTCCCAAGGGTTCTTTCTCAGGCCTGCTTTGCTCCTTCCTTGCAGTTTCCTTTAGATGATTCACATTCCTGGCTTTCCCAAACTTCTGGGGTTTCCACTGAATAGGCTTCTCTCTCGCAGCTTCACACACTGCCCTCTCGGGGGCACACTGCCTGGCCTCCTAGGCCTTCTGAAATCAAGGTGGAAGCCTTCTTAACCTCACAACTCTTGCATTCTGCATGTGCCTAAAATCATTACCACATGGATGATGCTGAGGTCTGCTGCCAGCTGGAGCAGTAGACAGGTTTTCCTTTCTCTTGGCTGTAGGGGTTGAGTGCCTGGGTGGCTGAGCACTCTGACCCTGATTCCCAGGAACAAATTCTCCATGCTGGAGCCATTCTGCAATGTGATGTGGCCGCTGCCACCATTCTGGAACATGGGGCTCTGCAGCTTTCTTCTCAAGGCAAAGTCCCTCACCTTCGGTGTTCTGAGGCTGCAAAGGGTGGAGACCTGCCTCTTCCTGTGATGCCCTCAGGCCATTCTTTCCATTCTCTTGTTCCCTCTTCATAATGGAGATCCTCTCAGCTCCAGCTTTGCAGTCATCGACTTTCTTGGTGCTTCCTTTCTGGTCAAACTCACAACATTTTGGACCATCCTGCTGGTCTCTTTGCTCTTCATTCTCAACATAAATCTGGCTAAAAGCCCCCAATAACAGCCATGCGACCACTTCAATATTTGGTTGCTTTGAAATATCTTTTGAAAGATTAATCAGTCCACCATGCTTAAACTCAGTCTTAGGCAAAGTCTCTGGACATGAGCAAAATTCAGATAGTCTTTTGGCCAAACCATAGTACAAATCATCTGGAGTCCAACAACCAATGCGGTCCTTCTTCCCAGCAGAAACCTCCCCAGCCTGGTCTTTACAGACAACCTTCTGGTCTTTTGAGCTCTGACCAGAATCTCCCAAACACAACAGCTGAAGCTCTTCCAGTGCTTCTCTTGTAGGTGACACCTTTGAGCCTTTTCTATGGCTTTTCCCATAAGCCAGTCCCAAAAACTTGTAGTCCATATGTCAGGCTTAGCCACAGCAACTTCTCTGGTACCAAATTCTGCCTTAGTTACTCTTCTCTCATTGCTGGGACAAATACCTAACACCCAAAATGAAGGAAGGAAAGGTTTATTTAGCTCACAGTTACTGCAGTTTTCAGTTCATACTCAGCTGGCTCCAAGGCAGAGGGGCACATGGCAGAGAGCAGCAGTTCATGGCAGCCAAACAGCAACAATGACAACAAAGAGCAATCACTTCAGAAAGTCTGTCTCTCTCTTATGTTCCATTCAGGCTCTCTGCCCTAGGTTGGGGTGTAGTACTCACACCCATAATCCCAGCAGTATTAAGACTCATAATCCCAGCCTTGGATTACACATAATCCCAGTGGATCACGAGTTAATCACAAACTCTAGAAGTCCCCACCCCCTGACTACATGAAGCTTTGGGGGACAACTAGACACAAGCCATAACAAGAGCAGACCTTCTTCAGGAAACAAAAAAAAAAAGGTTGGCTCAAGGATTGATTCCTGTGTTAAATTATTTTTGTGTTACTTAAATATGCTTACCACAAAACTAGACTTGAACTGTTGATGGCAAGAGATCAAACACTCCCAGAGCAACTTACTCAACTAAATGCAAACTCCAATGCAAACACAATAAATAAAATTCACACGTGCTACAAGGAGTAATGTTTGGGGCAGCTCAAGCGCAGCCTGAGCTTGGTCCCGGCTGCTGCACACCTGAGAGCCCCACGTGCCTGCATTGCTACCTCGTGGGCTGACTCGATTTGCGCTCCGATTTCCTCTCCCTGAACTACTTTGTATGGCCTGCTGTGATGTCATTTGGCCTTCATTTGGCATGAACGCATCATTTCCTGTTCAGTTCACCCCTGTTCTTTTCTCATTAGAGAGAACCATTAGAGGAGCACCGCTTGGCAACCGCGTAATTGCTAACGAAAGGAAATAAGAGCACAGAAATCCTGGGAGGGTGCTCAGCTCTCAGGCTGTCACCGCGATGATCTGGAATAGCCGTGCATCAAGGTTGTCCATTATTGCGAAATGAAACATTTTAGATGAATTTAGAATTTATTATACAAAATTTTTTATGGGAATCCAGTTTGGGAAATGTGCTAAAGTGGAAGCAGCTTTTTTTTTTTTTTTTTTTTTTTTTTTTTTTTTTTTTTTTTTTTTTTTTTTTTTTGTCTTTTTGAGCCAGGGTCTCACTATGCAGTTCAGGCTGGCCTTAAGCTCACTTTGTAGCTCAGGCTGGGCTCAAACTCACAACAATCCTCCTGCCTCAGCCTCCCGAGTGCTGGGATTACAGGCATGCGCCACCATGCCCGGCTAGTGGAAGCAGCTTTGAAGACTGTGTATCAGGTTCAAACCTGAGCTTTTTACTAACTCAAGAACTGTGCTGTTTTGTTGTGTCTCATTTATTAATTTATTGATTGATTTATTGTGGTACTGTGGATTGAACCCAAACCCTCCACTCATTGCGAATGCTCCAGACTTTTGTGTTTTGGGTCTAGTTTTCACTAAAGTGTCCAGGTCGGACTTGAAATTGTAATTCTTCCACCTCAGCTTCCCAGAGTGCAGGGATTATAGATATGCTTCTTTTGTTGTTTTCTTAAGAATAACATTGATCACACAGAATTGAAGTAAGATTAGAGGGCCAGCAAATAGCTCAGCAGATTAAAGCACCTGCAAGCAGACTCAGGGGCCAGGGGTTCAATAAAATTGAACACTGAGATGGCAATTGAGATTGGGAATGGTGGTGTGCACCTGTAATCCCAGGTCTTGTGAGGCTGTAAACAGGCAGATCACTACAAGTCCGATCTAGTAGTGATACTCTAAACAGCTTGTAGACCCTCTCCCCCCAAAAAAGAAGTTAGATTAGAAATAATCTGTGCAAAATTCTGAGTGAAGGAGTAAGCAATCAGTGAAAAGGAATTGATGCTATTAGGAGAAACCAACAATATGCACTGCATATACTTTCTGAAAACTCTATTCTCAAGTCATTAGTGTGGACAGGGGAGTATTATATAGTTGGAAATTTTGTCTACATCAGACCCTAGTGAAAGAACACATAGACTCATGATTTTCTAAGTATGTTTTACGGTGGTGGCAGACATGGAGCCGGGGGAGAGCTGGTGGGTTCAGGGTCTCTATTCTCTTCAAATAGCAATTTTGTTTATACTATGTGTTTCACACAGGGGACTTCCATTCATTATAATATTTTAATAGTGAATTTTATGTCTAAAAAATAAAAAAAAACACTTGAAAACCATTAATAGATTCTTAGTATTTTATTATAACAATGGCAATGATGACTGACCAACCCTCATGAGTTAAATATTAGTATCTTCATTATACTGGTGGAAAAATGAAATTAAACTGTACACATTTGCCAGCAGTAGTGTTTTTGAAACACGTTCCTGACAGTGCTATAACAACCTGAAATATTCCTCAATTCTGACCTTGTAAGCAGGTCCTCTGAGTGGAAGCCTCAAATGCAATTCCTTAAACTTTAACTAAGATCTTTTCCTCACCTTTCTGAAACACTAGCCTGTAGCAGTGCACAGCCGCCAACTAGGAATTCACACCTTTGGTTGCAGCCTCTTCCTAAGGATGCATCAGCATCCTTCATTTGATTCCTATTAAAATGAAGATGTGCAAAACCCGTTTTAGGCAAGTTGAGAAAAATAGACTGCCTCTGAAGTTTTCACTGTAATTTCACCCCATGGGCCCCCAGAAATACAAACACACACACACACACTAGCACACAGCAAGCCCCGAAGGGTTTGCTGTTGTTATGCAAATACAATTGTTAACTAAAGATGATTGGAATGCCTATTATCTGAGGAATTTAATACTAACTCTGAGAACAGTGCATGAAGAGAGGATTTTTAAGATGATCTGAACTACATTCATGTTTTGGATTGTAGATCTTTTGTTACCGTCTAATTATGATTCATTTGGGTCAGCAGTGAAAAAACTCATTTTGCCCCCAAAGTCATTGTGTTTTCTTGCCTCGGGATTCCTTTCATGTTGGAAGCAACCAGCAACCCTGGGGATCTGGATGCTGCTGCTCAGATTCTCAGACTAGAGAGAGTCCAGGACACTCCGGCTCCTGACATGAGGTACTTGGTGGAAGCACCCTGAGCCCAGAGACCCTGCCCTAGCACACACAGACAGTCTTTGAATGGGCTTTCCCCCCCCCCTTCAAAGACTCATTCTTTTCAATGATCTTAAACAGTTTAGTTGATTGCATCAACCGTATCATTATTTTATAATTATTTAAAGCGTATTTAGTACAGGGTGTACAGGGCCTCACCTCGTTGATCAGACTCACAGTGATCTTCCTGTTTTCAGCCTTCCAAAAGCTGGGATTACAGGCGCATGCCACCATGCCCAGTGTCAATCACTGGCTCAGCCTGACCATGGGGCAGGGCCGGCACAGCCATATCATTATTTTAATAGGTCATTAGAATAAAGGAAAACATTCAAATGGTTATAGAATCTGCATTTGCCACAAGGTAATCACTCTGTCTGCCTATCGATCTACCTAAAAATAAGGCTGCGGCATAACTCTCACATAGTGTAAGTCAAATATTCTTTGTAACTAAATAAATTAGTTAAGAAAGTAATGTCCAACAACGTGCCGAAGCACTGAGAGCCTGCAGTGATGGAAAGGCATTAAGATAACATGTAGATAACAGGGCATCTGTCTCTGCTTTTTAGTACCTAGCTAGATTATATGGGAGAATCAGTAACCTTTCCATCTGAATCCCCGTTTATGCTAAAGGGAAAGATTTCCAGCCCCAACTCTGGGGGGTATTTAATGCGGCATTATGCTGCTCAGTGAATGGAGTGAAAAAAACTGAGTTCTGGTCCTCTGACTTTTGATGCACAGCAGAGTTTCATCCCCTGCTTGTGCTGAGGGTTACTGCTGCTGTATAAAGTGCTGTGGCCCATAAATTGTAAGAGAAAGTTGTGTGTTGTTTTCAGGTAGAAACTTGAAGAACCAGTAACTGGCTTACCTAAAGTCCTTCTCACTGAAGTAGTGAATGCAGAAGTTCGTAGTGAGGTAAATCTTGTTTTTGGTGGGCTGGGATTCTAAGTGACTACAATAAGCAGAAGCCTTCTACTGACTCATGCCAGATATACAGTATGAATAAGGATTTTATTACATTGGACTTTATAGATTTTGGCATTACTTATTATTGCAGTGTAACCTAGCACATACTGTCTGGTCAGTGTGTAGCAACACTTTGCGAAGTAGTAAGGACTACTAAAATGAAAGAAGAAAAAGGACTAGTTTTGAAAGTTTAACAATATTAGATGTTTAAAGGTCTCTAAATGAAAAATAAAGTGACCCTTTAAAATATTTTTGATAGAAAATTAATTCATAAGCATAATAAAGTAGTGACACAATGTAGCAGAATTAAGAAAAAGTATTTATAGAAAGGATAATAACAATACATAATGCCCTTGCTGAACAAACCAAGGAAGAATTATCTCCTGCTCCTCTTCATTTTATCCTCCCTCCTTCCTTGCCTTCCTCCTCCACCTCTCTCTCTCCTTTGCACTATCCTATTTATTTACTTATTTATTTTTGCTGGACGTATTAGATTTCAGGACCTGATTTTAGCTGAGAAATACAGAGTTGAGCAGTAAGAGAGAGCATAGTTTCACATGGTTAGAAGGACAATGCGGGCAAAGGTGTCTTATGGGCTCGGTGTCATCCTTCCACTTCCCCTAGTTGGAATGCTTTGTGTAGGCATGGCTCCTGCTGTTCCTCAGAGTGCACAGAACTGCCTGCACACCCAGACCCTCTACATGTGTCATGTGCCTAAGTCCTGAGGTCATCTAGAGTTTGTAGTCTTTTCACTGACACTTGAAGGTTTCAGAAAGAAGTACGTTTATGCTAAAGAACTAAGTTTACAACTAAAAACTCATATATGAAACACACACAGATACACACTTACATACATATGCACGTATACACACATATATGCACATCTGTATCCCACTATCATATTGTTAAGACCAGGAACCTCCAACGATGCAGGCAGCAAGGGGAGCTGCCAGGAAACTAGGTTCTAGGCAACAACTTGAGATTACACTGACGGTTTCTCCTTGTAATACTGAAAGGAAATTTGATGATCAAAAATGAAGCTTGGATTGAATTAGTTGGCAAAGCAGCGAACTTCATCACGTGCGAACCATTTCCTTTCATGTGTCTCTTTCCATCTTTATGCTGCCAAGTTTTCATCTTTCATAGGTGCAGATCCAGACTTAAATGAGGAGGAACTAAGCTATCCATACCCACCAGCCCGTTGTCTAGGAGAGTAGCCTTTGGACTCTGCATTGAAAACCTGCTTTGTAAGTGTTATTTTGTAGATTCACGTGGTCAAGTGTTCGGAAAGGCAGTCATCCAGCTTCTGTAGTCAAGCACCAGATAGAGCTGCAAATCCAGCCCAAGTCACTCACAAAGGGCCCCACTCCTCCGGGATGCTGTTGCCCCCAGGGCAGGGGCAGTAATGGTTGGAGCTTCTCAGAAATTCAGAAATCTTCCATTAAAACCTCTTTAGAGACTGGACATGGTGGTATGAGCCTGTAATCCCAGCACTTGGGAGGCTGTAAACAGGCGTATCTCTATGAGTATGTTCTAGTATTGAAACACTGAACACCCTGTAGACCCTTCCCTAAAATACAAAATAATAAATAAATAAATAAAACCTATTTCACTCATAGCCTGTCAGTGCTGCAGTCCATCAGGACATCTTGCTGCCTGAGTTGTCAGAACACCTCTCCAGTGCGGCCACTTTCTCGAGTCCCTGTCATTGTTCTTGCTGGGCCCTGCTCCTGGCCTCCACTTCTGTCCAGGGGCTTTCCTCCCACACAAAGGCTGCTGGCCTTTTAATCCCCAGCCAGTTGGAGCTGCGCTTTTGCCCCAAACCCTCCAGGATTTCTCCTCAGTTAAAGAAGCAGCCACACTCTACCTGCCTGTGACACCTTGCCTACTTTGTCTGCCTTGCCTGGCTACCTACCCTGCTCCTTCTGTGCCAGGAAGGTCCCTGCTGTCCTCTGCCTGAGATGCTCTTCACTAGGTATTTCCAGGGCTCCCAGACTTCCCTATCTCTGCTCCAAAGCCATCTCTTCAGTAAATCTACATGTTTGCTCCAGGTATGAGAGTTTATGTATGGCCATAACTTGCTCTTATCACTGTCTCACATTGCAGCCTACACTGGGCACTAGGTCCTCCAGGCAGCCCTGCCTGATGTGAGGTCCCAAAGCTAAGGCTTTTTGCTAATAGGAAGGGGATCAAGAGATGGGGGAAGAGGAGAGGGACATAAAAAGAATTGAGATGAGTCATGTACATGTGCCAGCTCCCCGCAAGAACTGCACTCATGGTGTGCTACATACCTGCCTACTAAAAAAAGTAAAAGTTAGAAAACAATGATTAAGCTGGGAAGGGGGATTGAACAGTTTTAGAGTAAGAATTTATTTAGTGATAAAAGGGATAAGAAAAGAAGGCTGAATCTCAACAGTTATAGTTGGGAGAAGCTACCGTATGTTTCTAGGAGTTTGATGGTAGGCGAGCTCAGGATGGGTTTGAGAGGTAGGAGTGAAAGAGTTGGCTGATGCAGCCTGAGGTGAGGATGTGTGTGTTAGCAGCCTGCTCAGCCAGGCTTTGGAAGGGGGCAAGTATGTGACAGCCCAGACATGGACCCATCCTGAGATTTTAAGATGACAGAAGGGAAGGGTGAGATTGTCAGTGGCCCAAGGAAGAGAATGGGCTTGGGCTATCTGTAGATGTAGCGTTTAGGGCTGGAACACACAGAAGGCCAGTGCTGCAGGGCTTTCTGCCAAGATGGTGTCTGTATTCGCCTCCACCTAGGGCAGGGAACTTGGAGAAGCCAGAAGTGGGAGGGTGTCGAGAGGAAACTTTCCCACAGTGGGCTTATGCCTGCATCATGGTGAGCTTGAGTGGAAAGGAGAAGAGAAGCTTGAAAGCAGAGCTGGAGGTCAGGTGGCAATGCTTGAATCTGTTACTGGATTTATTTTTGTAAAATGTGCAAAAGAGATGTTGTACCAAGTTTGCTTCATGAAACATACTTTTCTCCACCTAATCAAGGTAGACAACCTATTGCTACAGATTTTTTAAAACCACATCATATGGGTCAGGGTTTACAGAGTCAAGAGGTAGGAAGATGTGGGTATCTGCAGCAATGATGACAAGTGGAAAATATGACTCAGGAAGGGAGAATGTAGACTCCACAGAGTGGCCTCCTTCTTTGGAAGGGCAAGCAGTTACCCAGAGGAGATTTTCTCTCTGGGTCTTGTGAGTAAGAACTTGTGTTTCCACATTTTGGTTCTCATAATGGTGGCAGTTGTGGGCCAAAGACTCAGGGACCATCTTTGGATTTTGTGTTCAAGTATGACCCTCGATACCTCTCAATTATTCATCAGTGGAGAGGATGAGCATGACTATGATTTAACTCCTCAATGCTCTAGTAAGAGATGGTCCATGGCTACATTTCATTTCATTTATAAACATTAAGACATCTGATGTGTATTCTTTGAATGTAAAGATTGCAATTTAATGCCCACCACCCAAGAGGATGGGGCCACCGGGCATAATCCAGGAGGGTTGGAGGAGGGACAGGAGGTCACCACTAACTTACTGCTCTTGGGAGGGTACCTTGGGTCCCATTTTACTGGCAATGAAATTCAATCACAAAGAAATTTGTGTACATAGATGGATCTTGAGGTGGGACTGATAGGGGCAGAGAGCTGGTCAGAGCTGGGCTCAAACCACCCTCACTATCTCCAGATCTCCTCAGCTCCTCCTGGAGAAGCAATGGGGCTCCCAGCAAGATTTAAAGGGAGACAGGCACAGGTGGTTCAATACCCAGTCTCACTGAAGATTGGGTATTAGTTAACCTGCAAGGTGGTGGGAAGGAGGAAAAAAGAGAATTTACAAATACATCAGAGAAAAGGGAGTATTATGGAGAAAGGGGGACAAGTTATAAATGAAAAGGGGTGGGAAATTAACAGGGACTAAAATAGATTAGAATTGTATGTGCTCCAAGGGGTTTATAATACTTTGCATAAAATTAGAGGGGACTCCTCAGGTCACTGTTCCTTGGGGGCAAAGATAGGAAGCAGTTTTGGAGGAAGGGAAAGAATTCAACAGGGGCCTTCCTTACAAGGGCCAGGTGATGGGAGAACATTTGGATGAACTTAGATTTAACTGTGTTAAATGTAGTCTGTGGCTTCCATTTATAATGAGGATCAAGGGCATGTGGGAGGAGATGGGGGGAGCAGAGCACAGTTGCCAGGAATGGGCCCCTTCTCTCTTTCTTCCCTGTTGGTCCCAGTAGAGCACAGGGAAAAGGCCAAGCCACTTCACAGTGGGCAGGATTTCTCCCATGTGAAATGAGTGCCTATGCTCATTCTGTTGACAACTGACTGAGATACAGAATTTCCAGTTTGCAAAGCATTTTCTAAATGTCACAGTGGGGGGGTGGGAAAAATCCTCTGACAAAAGTATAGAGAGTGATGATTCCCTCATTCTACAGATGTAGAAAATGAGACTCAAAGCATATAGCTCTATGGCCTCTAGCCACACTAACACAAGGCAGCAGAGCCAAAGTTCAACATAAGACTTAAATTTTAGTCTAGACTTGATGTTTTCTGCGGGCAAGAATAGGCTAAGGAGAAGGATAGGTTTTGGCTTACACAGGACCTACATATGTGAAAGGCCAAGTTACCACCTCAAGGTTTCAGTGTGATGAGAGACCATGATAGGGACAAAGGACAGGCTTCTGGTCCCTTCCCCTACATACTGGGGATTTTTTTGAGGTAGTCAGAGACCTCAAAGCAGGTTTTGCTAAAATCTGTGACTCTTTGCTTGGGCCTACAAATGCCCAAATAGGTAACTAAAAGCCTAAGAAAGCTTGGTCTTGTTTAGGTGTCCTCTATTTAAAGCTTTGGAACTATGTATGATCCTCACTTTAAAAAGTTGACAAAATGAAGTTTCTTAGGCCTGAATTTACCTAGCCTGTCTCATCTCCCTTCCGGGCCAAGAGAACAAAGAGAATAACTAAAGGAAAGGAATCAAAAGACTGTCTGCAGGGCTGGCAAGATAGATCAGAGGACCAAGCACCTTCTTAGGTAAGCATAGGGACCGGGGTTCAACCCTGGCACCTCATGCAGCACCAACCCCACCCTGGGGCGCACTGAGCCCAGGCCACACTGAGACCAGGTGTGGTGGTGCACATCTATAATCCCAGCACTGGGGAGGCTGAACACAGGAGGATCAGTGTGAATCGCAGCTGCATTGTGACACTCTGTACTAAAACACATTAAAAAAAAAAGACCCTCTCACTTCGAGCATGTACAACACCTAGTGCCAGGCCCTTCTCCACTGGGTTGATGCCCAGAGCCTCCAGCCATTGTCCTCAGCTGTAGTTGCCTGGGACCCAGGAAAATGGAGGCCCACAGGTTTGAACCCACCACAAACAGACAATCATTTCATGGGAGTGGGACAACCACTGCAGCCATAAGTGTTCCTCCAGACCCCTGAAAGCGGCTCTGAGATAGGATTGCCTGGGCCGTGGCCCACCTCAGCTAATCACTACAGACTGGCCTCCTGATTTTGTGGGTGGCCTAGTCTGATCTTCATCACGTATGCCTTCCCTAGGTGCTAGCCGAGCTGGAGTTTTAATTTGTTTTCTCCCTTTCCAATTAAAATTTCAGCCTATGTATTAGATTGTTGCTTGCATGCTTGAGTGCATGTTACTGAGTATTGAACCCAAGGTCTTCACACTGAGCTGAATCCGAAACCCTTTTTATATTTTATTTTTGAAACAAATTCTAGCTAAGTTGCTAAACCACCCAGGCCTGGCTTGAGGGTCCGATTGTTCTGCCTGCACGAATCACAAGCACATTCCACCATGCCAAGGATATTTGTTTAACTTCAGTTTCCATTTCTACTAGTGCAGGGGCCCATGCTAGCTAGTGACAGTATCCTTGCTCATAGAAATTTTCCAGTCAGCTTTTCCACTGTTTACACGTCCATAATTTGATGCTCTGCATTTATGAGCTTAGGTTCGCCTGAGGTGCCCTGGGCAGTGTGTGCAGGCCCCGTCTGAGTTGTCCAGGATGTGAAGAGATTTAGTATTATCTCCTCCCCCTCAGTAGGAGCATCACTGCCTCCCTGCCAGGCCTCACTAGAATACAAATGTCCCCAGTCATCTCCATATGCTCCGAGAGACTGTCATTGTCTTCCAGTAGGTGCAAATTCTCCTAAAAGGAGCAATGCTTTTACTTTCTGTGAGAGACTGAACTCAGCATATTGAAGTCATGTGAACTCTGTCAAGGTTTATATATAAGCATCCCCCTAAAGCCTCATGGGACTGTAGGTAAGAACTCTGGCAGGAGATTGGATTATAGGGCTACTTTGGCTGACTTGCTATCAAAAAGTGGAGCCTATTTGGAAAAAGATCACCACAGGGATAACCTGGAAAGATGTATCTGCCCTCCTGCTCTTGCACTGATTTCCTGTGCTTTCTGTCCATCATGCCAGGGGCCCCTCTCCTCTGCCGGGCCCCTGTGCCAAGTTGCCCTGCCTTGGAGGCAATGGATTGGAACGAACCTGTACAAAATGCAGAGCAAGATTAACCTTTCCTTTTTTAAGTTGTGGGTATCACCTGTTCTGTCCCAGGGATGAGGAAAGTAAATAAGACAAGCTCACTTTCCTCATCACAAGGAAAGTGAGCCTCCGATTTAGAGCACAGCCATGCACAGGCCACTGGCTGGACCCACCAACTGGAAGAGAGGGTGGTCTGCCTGGGCATCCATCACTCTTTCCTCTGGAGACACAGGGAGCATGTGAACACAGTCCATGCCTCTACAGAGCACAGCTGCATGTGGACACCTCTGGAAATCCATGGTTCTGGACGTATGGACATGGAGACCTTAAGTCTTCTTTTATCTGGACGTGTTTCTAGTTTATTCCTATTTTCTTACTTCCTCTTCTACTATGGAATGAGTTCTGCCTTGGATAGAAAAATATATTTTCTCCCAATGCAAGGTGCTATGGCTTAGATCTCTCCCCCAAATTCTTCTCTGCATGGGAAGCGATGGGATCCTGAGGGCAGCAGCATTCTCATGAGTGATTAGGCCACCGATGAATCCATAGCTAAAGGTGCAGTCAGGAATTAGGGCCCAGGCAGAAGGAGGGTTTGAAGTCACAGGGCTAGTGACTTGGAAGTGGGTGTGACTTGGAAGAGCGCATTTCTCTCCCTCGATCCTCCATCCCCTGCTTCCTGGACCTCTGAGGTGAGCAGCTTTCCTCCAGCCAGGCCTTTCCTCTGTGCCCTCTCTGCCCAGGAGCTACATGATCATAGATCATAACTGTGAACTGAAACTGCCCAGCTGTAAACTGTGGATCAGGCATTGTATGCCAAGGACTAGAAAATGCGTAAGACACAAGTGGCTTCAGGCAAGGGTAATTCCCTACCTCCCGTATGTCAGACAAGCTGAGAGGTAAACTGCCAGTTGACACTCTGTGCTTCTTGGGAATTCCATGCACATATAGCCACTATTTGGGTAGCCTGGTATCCCCCAGGATTCATGTAGTAAAGCTGGAAATCCTCAATACCTCACAATGTGACTGTATTTGTAGATATGTTATATAAAGAGGCAACTAAGTTAAAAAGAGGACATATGGGCAAGCCTTGATCTAATGTGATTGGTGAAGATATGGAAATCAGAGGTTAGGAGGCTGGTGTTGCTTGTGTCTAGATGTCCCTCCAAAGCCTTGTGTGGTCATAGGTACTGTTTCTTGGAGGTGGCTGGACCTAGAATGTGATGCTGAGATTAAGGGTGTAACACGCTGGGGATTGATTCATGGTGTGAATGTTAGGACTAGGGTGCCCTGCACTGGGTGTGACTGCAATGCGGCCCTAGGGCAGGTAGCCTGGGGAATGCAACGGACAGAAAAAGAGTTGCTGTCACCACTTGTCACTTGCCGCCACTTTGTTTCTTCACTGCCTTGCTGTCGTTTGCCCCCTTTAACCTGTTTCTCCTCTCTGATGCCCCTCTGCCAGGCCACCTAGCTGTGGAGCCGGCCAACTGAGACCCCTATGAACTGCGAGCCAAATAAACATTTTCTCCTTTAACTTTGGATGTCAGGTGTTTAGTCTCAGTAATCAGCAAAGTAACTAAGCCAGATGCAGACAGCCACAGAGGGAAGACCACGTGAATGCACAGCTGGAAGGTTGCCACCTGTGAGCCGGTGAGAGGCCTCAAAGCAGCCGACCTTACCCACACCTGGATCCTGGGCCTTCAGCTTTCAAAGCAAGGAAACACCCTGTCTGTGGAACTAGGATGTGGTATCTCTACAACAAAATATAACCTCTGTCTGATATATAATATATGTAATATTAGTAAATTAAAATTTATAAACATTAGTACATTTACATTAATATATTGTATATCTATATTTAAAATTCATATTATATTATTATATAATATAATACCGGATCATATATTATTACACATAGAGAAAGTATCAACACAAAGACAATTCACTAGAAAATTCCTTGATACCAAAGCAGACAATGGCTAACAAGTCAATAGAACAACCACATCATTATCCACCAGCTATTCATTTGCATAAAAAAGTAATTTCTAGTAGCCTTATACAATTATCAAAAGTTCCATTTACTTCTACCTGTTTCCTGTTAGAATGTGTTCCTTTTTTTAGTGAACTGTATCCTCATGATCTTCCCAGAGAGGGAGGTTCAAAAGAATGGGCACCTTCATGATGTCCCTACTGAGTATTTCAAAGTAAATCATAAACCACAGAGCTACACCTTTATATACTTTTTCACACAGAATATTTTTCATAAGAGGTAGCACACACAATTACTCTAGGAAGAGATATGAGCATTTTTTAAGTACCCCGATACATATAGAGTACTTTAGAGAAGTACCATCTATTGTATGATGCTACAAGGTTATAAGATAAGAGATATTTTTCAGGGAGTAATATGTTCTGTCATTTAAATAAACACTTTCTAGTTAATAAGTAAAAAAGTTCTTGCTTTAATTTTTGTATCTTAAAAATGAATGGCAAGGTTAAATACTTTTCCCATGTTAATTTATCAGCAACATTTTGTCATCTTGCAGTGTTGAGTTTTACGTAATCTTTCAGGATCCTGTTGTTTTTCTTACCAGTCAGTGCGCAATTTTAAATAGAGTTGCTAGACCTTTGTCGGATACCATTTTCTGCAGGGGAGAAAATATGCTTAAGGTCACGTAACTGGTGGCTCAGATCAAATTCAAACTGAGGTTTGTCTGACTTTAGAGCTTATTCTCTCCCAATTACCCTGTGTACTTCTTTCCCGTGTGGCAGGGCATGGTGAATTAGACATGTCTCTGTTGGGTCTGAGGCAACTCAGAGCCAAGACCTACATAAATATGGAGCTTAATTACTGCAGTGCAGGTCATAGAAATGTCTCATAAATAATTTCTCATTTAACCTCAAAATATTCCTATTAAATGAAAATCAAATATAATTATGATATTGACATTTTACAGATGAAGCTGTTAGGGTAAAGTAATATCCATGTGCATTAGGTCAAGTAGAGGTCAAATGGAGTCTTAGATTCAAAACTATTATTTTATGATAATACTGCAAGACTCCATTTAATCTGTCACCAGCAGAAAGAAAAGGCAGCTCATGTAAGTTAATTTCAGTTAAATAAAAATTACCTAGTTAAATTCCAATTTTAACATCTATAAAACTTGTGCAAAAATGTAGCTGATTATACACATTTATCTTTTCTTACTCTAAAGAAGCTACTACAATGACAGTAAATAAAACTTTTAAGGCTATAAAACACAAGAATAAGGAGAACATCACAGATACAAAATTTAAAGGCATTTAAATGAATTTTGGGCTTGGGAATAGATATGGAATTTTAGTTGTCAAAGAAGAACATAAAAGACTTCTTCAACAATGCTATTTTGTTATAGTCTATGGGCCAACAACAACTTCGCAGAAATTATTAGAAAAGTAGGGGCTGGGGAAATGGCTTAGTAGAATAAGCACTTTCCAGGCAAGTTCAAGGGCCTGAGTTCAATCCCTGATTCCAGAAAATAAAAAAGAAAAATAAAGTAAATTCTTGAGTTTTTTATCAGAAATGCTGAAATAGATACTGTTGGTAGGGTTAGCAATATATATTCATGAAATAAATTCAAATGATTCATACATAGGTTAAATATACCTTATTCAAAATACTTGTGACCATAAGAGTTTTCAATGTGAAATATTTTCAAATTTTGGATATATAATGATAGGTCTTAGGGACAGAACCCAATTAGAAGTATAAAATTCATTCATTTCTCAAATATGCACTATACATGTAGTGTGAAGGGACTACAATTTTGGTACAATTTTGCATCATATTTTAAGTAGTTTTGTGCATGAAACAAAGTTTATTAATGCAGAAATTTTTACTTATGGAATCAAGTCAACTTTCAAAAACATTCAAATTTAAGAGTACCTGGGATTATGGAGACTGAACCTCAGTATGGTTGTGTTTGAGAATGCATGAAATTTAGAGAAAACTGAGATACAGAGATGAGATCTGCTCTTCCCTTGTCCCAGAAAGATGTGGCATGTACAAGTGTCAAACATGAGTTAAATCGAAGCAACAAGCCCTCCTGGTTTCCCTTGGGATCTGGGGCAGCAGAACCAGTGGCATGACCAGGCCCCATAGCTTCCTTTGTTTCTCCCCATTTATACTCTGCACCACAAGCAACTCCTTGCATCTATGTGCACCATGAAGCTCTACCCACGCCTCTCAAATCATCTACTTTTTGTGACTTTATGGAGCTGATGGGAGAGGCCTGCACAGATCCCAGAAGACTTGCGCAGCTTGGATGGGGAATCCTGAGCACCAGGTACTGAGAGCCTACAAGGGAAGTGTGGGCATTGGCTAATGCTATCTGAGTCCTTCCAACTCCTTGCCTAAAGGAAAAGGCTGAGACCACATGATGGACAGAACTAGAGCTTACATAGCATGGGAATTGGGCTGTGAGCTGCAGCCCAGTGGCTAGAAAGCTGACCAAGACACAGTAACACAACAAAGAATTCACTGAAATCACATATATGAGTCACATGATTTTCCTCCTACACTCTCCATTGCCCTTGACATTCAGTCTGTTGTGAGTTAACAAGTTGAGTACATTTTAGGGAAAAAAAACCAAAAAACAAACTCTGCATTGTTTCTAGGGTTCCCCTTGAAAAATGAAACCTGATTCTGGACCATACACTGGACCATAACCTGACAGATAGAAGTCTTGCCCCCAGGTGTTAAGCCCATAGCTGACTCTTAGTTGTGATAGTTAAGACAGACACAGGTTAATAGAAAATTGAGTGATGGCAGAGACTAGACAGTGCAAGTCCACAGACAGTAAAAGCAAGATCCTGTGTGCAAAGTGACTATAGCTGACAACAATGTAGGGTTCAGAGTAGCTAAAGTAGAGAGTTTCGGTGTTCTCATCCCAAGGAAATGAAGAATATTTGAAGAAATAGATGCATTAATTATTCAAATTTGATTCATTGCACCCCATGCCCCATAACTATTTACAAATATTATGTGCCAATTCATTTTTTTTATACTGTTGAAGAACCCAGCATCATGAAAGAGAAGATGTAGGTAAGAGAGAATAAAATGATCTCATGAGCTGGGGATTTAGACCAATAAATAGGTAAGCATTTATCTAGTATGAATGGAACTTTGTGTTCAATTTCCAACACCACAAAAATCAAAATAAACCAGGCAATCCCCAGACTCATAGATATATAACAAGTAAGAAAGATCAAGGAGAACATCAATAATAGTCTAATTAGAATCCTGTGAGGTAACAAAAATAACTACATTAGTAAAACAGGAAGTCATGTTGTGAAGATGCAATAATCCAAAGTAGCTACTGGATGCAAATTCTCTGATTGACAAATGTACACTTTTGGTTTTATTTTTATACTTTGTATCATCTAGCTGCTTCTTTTCCTGCAGACTTTTCATTGTGTTTATCCCTCCAAAATGCCTTCTGCTTTGTATGCAATTGAATGCATTGGACTCTGCCTTCTTTATGTATTTAGCACAGGGTCTAGAGGGTCCCACTACACAGATCAGACTTGTAATGATCCTCCTGTTTTCAGCCTCCCAACTTCTGGGATTACAGGCGCACGCCACTGTGCCCAGTCTCAGTCACCATCTCAGCATACCTGGGGGTGGGGGACATGGCATGGCACTCTGGGGATCAAACCCCAGTCCCTAGATCTGCCTAAGCAGGTGCTTTAATCCACTGAGCTATCTGGCCAGTCCCAGACACTTCTTTTATTCTTCCTCAGCACCAAAAAATGATTGGAACTAGTTCAAACCAATTTTTCCTCTGTCCTGTGACTACACTAAGATATGGGTATTTGATACAATGAAATTGGAAGAACAGTCTGCTGTGAGAGTTTGGATGTAGTTTTTCAAGCATAAAAAAGGACACAGGACAGATGCTGCTTTTCTTCCTTCAAATATGTAAAAGCATCATGCTGCAGCCACCTTGCTATAGAAAGACTCAGAATTAAATGAGGCAAGGCATTTTATTATAGAAACTACTTTACACAGCTTTAAGAAATGGCTAAGAAGTGAAGGTGTGAGGTAGGAAGCTTAAGGATAGAAGAAAAGGGCCATGGTGTTAGGGACTAAAACAACTTTCAAGGGGATAAAAGAAAGCAAACCTATTATGCCCCAAATTGGGATTGCACTGGGAAACTGGGAGGACTGGGCAGCTGTTGCCTTGGTGTTCCTGGCTCTCCAGGAAACTGGAGGGAGATGGGCTTCGGCAGGACCAAAAGTGAAACAGGTGCTGGACACTAAGTGGAAGAGAGTGATGACATGCTGGAACTTGTTAGGCACCTCTGCCTCCATTTGCCAGTGTGTCCATCTGCAAAAAGAAATGATTTTCCTCTTCAGCTTTCTGACATGTCGTGCCATGCTTGTCTCTGAGAAACACAGTGTTCATAAAAGAACAACCCAGGAAAGGTACCTTGAGCTCCACTTTTGCCCACCCCCAAATAATTTCTAAAATCAGTACAGGTGACATCTACTGATGTAGATCTTGACAATACTTTTTTTTCTTTTGATAAGTAAATACTTTTAGATCATCTCAGGTGAATATATAAATCATATATGCATGTATCACATTGTCTATACTGAAGAATTTTAAAGTTAATTGCTGCAATGCATTATATGCCAATCTTTGTATGCCAATCAGATCATGGCTGAAAGACAAAATTTTTATGGTAGCTATCCTAGGGAGGTAGATTGCATATAGTTTTCTTTTTGATGTTTTGTTCAGTTGCTTTATGTTGAATGTTATTTCATAGCCTGGAATTTCATAAATTAAAAGGGCATTTATAAATACATTTTGCCATCATTTGGAACTAAATGCTACATGAAAGATTTAGAGTCAACTGTTCACCTTATGGCCTTGACATCTCATATCCTGGGCATCACCACCTGTGTGTGCAGCTTTGGATTTCACAAATAAAATGATAACCCTTTCTGATGCACTTTTCTACCGATACTTTTCATGGTATTACAAAGAAAAAGGTTAATTTATTTTCATTTATTTGGAGCTGTTCTCAACATTCTTTATATAAGTGAAAAAAGATCATCCTTCTCGTTTAGTGAGAATCCTGGCCCCGGGCTTTGGAATTGAACAGTGGCACAGACTGCCTAGAACAAGATAGGGTGGGGCTGGCTGCCACCAGAGGGACCTGCATTCTCCGCAGACCAAAGCGGCTGGCCTCATGACATGGTATTGAATTTGGCTAGTAGCAAGGAAGGGTAAAAATCTAACAACTGTGTCTTGGTTTCATCTTTGGGTTGCAGGGCAGGAATATGGGTTTCTGTGCCCCTTAGGGAACAAAAGAGCTGGCCTGGCATTTAATTCCATCATGGGAATCATCCTCTGTGACCATCCAGGGGCCTGTGCCCGCCAGTCCCATTCCCTTTACTATATTTAGTCCATGATGAATATGGAATAGCACTGAAAATGATTCACATCGACATCCCTCTGTCTAGCCTAATAACGTCAAAGTCATTAACGACAAACCTAAGTTTGCCTTGACAGTGTGATTTGAAAATCTCAGCCCTCCATGGTGTCCTCCTCTTCGTGTCCTGACAGACAGACCAGACAGGATCATGGCACATGCACTCTTCCACTTGGTCCTGAGTCATCTTCTCTTCTCAGGAAAACTCAGACCCAAAGCCCAAGCATGGAGGAGGTTGCTATTCGCTATATGGACTGTGGAGAAAAATCCTAGGCAGTGTGATAAACTAGGTGTTTATCACAGATAGTGATAGATGAGGGTATAAAAGAGAGGAGGTTGAGAGACTTCTTTTCCCCTGTCTGCTGCTCATCTCCAAGATACAGCCTTTCGTAATGATGCTCTGCGATTCCAGCTGTCACTCTCTTAATATCATTATTATTTCTACTCAAGTCTTACACAGGAGTTTTCTGCACCTCTTTTCACATAGTTCTCCAGAACAAGGCGAGTTGTTTGCTCTGTCACATTATTCCTATCAAACACAGTTTACATAAACATTTGAATGAACATCTGATTTCTTCGCTGTCTGGAAAACTCACTGAGACAACAGAACATTTCTTTTGCCCACCATTTTTCTGTAGTACCTAAAGCGGCAATGTGCTTGTCCTGGTGTTAATGAAATAGTGCTTAAATAAATAAAAGCAGAGAGAGACAGACTGACTGACAGACAGACAGAAGCAGACAGAGACAGAGATAGAAACAGAGATAGAAACAGGGAGACAGAGAGAACAAGTCAAGTCAAATACTAACTCTATTTCATTCCATGCCAGGGGAGATAAGGACACAGAGGTTGTTCCCAGCTGAATGCCATATGATTTAGACCTCTCAGTAAAAAAAAAAAAAAAATGGAAATTCAACTGTATTTTCTCCACCTTTGATGTTTCTACTACCCACCCCCTCCTTGAAAATGTTTGTTTCTGCTAAATGAACTCTGCTGGTACACAGAGAGCTCTGCTTTGCCTTTCTCTAGTGATAGACAAGAGACAAGACCAGAGTAAGTAGATAAATTCTGGATAATTGCATATTCTGGGTAGAACACAGGGACAGATTGACCCTTCCTTCAATTTTCTGTGTTTTTAGCTGTAGACTGGTCATGCTGGACATTTTACCTAGCCTGTCTACAGCTATTTTCACAAGGAAACTAGCCATACTCTAGTACTCCAAGTCTAAAGTCGGTGTTGCTTGGCCTGTGATGAAGATGTCAGGGCCCATGGCACCACACTGTCCCTTTGTGCCTTTGTTCCTTTCCTTTTGAGTTTCCCTTCCTCATCACATCTAGCATTTGTGCTCCAGAGGAAGAATCAGCTCCTACCTGGGGGGTCTCTCCCCTTTTTCTCAATCAGTTATCTTCCTAAGGAGACAGATGGATTTAGGGGACATGGGATCAAGCAGTTCCAGTGTCACCTGAACTCTTGAGAACACAGACATGAGGAGGAGCTGGGGAAAGACTCAGGTCATTTCCTTATTTGCTTCTGGTGAGAACATTACAACTATCTTCCAACAGTTGAGGGGAAAGGGCACTTACTGGGACCTGCCTTCTATGTTATAATAAGAGAGTGAAGAATTAGTCACTTTTCTAAACATAACTAATAGGTATTTTGCTTCAGGTTAAGTTGTCAAATTGGATTATTAAGCAAATTCATAGTAAATTCTTGGACAAATGTGTGGGGTTCCCTAAAAACTCTTCTCTTAGGCAATGATATTAGAAGTTCAAAAACATGCCGCAGATGTAGTGCTCTTGTATATATGTCAGGAATATCTCTTTCTGGGAATCATCCGTTCATAGATTCCATAAAGGATCTTGATTCTTTCTTCTCAAGTATGAAATTGCTGATCTCCTGCTCCATGTCTGCTTGCTTGTATACACAATGACCCTAATTTTAACACAAAATCCCAGTAGATGTTTTGAAGTTATTTTTCTTTTGTTTTTTTCTTCTTGGAGCACTGGACATGGAACACAGAGCCTCACCTATGCTATGCTCTCAGCCTTTTTTGTTTCTAATTTTGAGTCAAGTTCTTATCAAATTGCCTAAGTTGGTCTCAAATATAACATCCTCCTGTCTTAGCCTTTGGAGTAGCTAAATGTTATGGCTTATAGCTAGGTGTCCTCCCATCCTGCCAAAGCCTTGTGCATTCACGCAGGGCTTCTGGGAGGTGGCTGGATCATGGGAGCATCACGTTAACCTTAGCCCACACCTGAACTCATGGCTAACTGTGCTGTCAGGAGGAAAGACCTGGTCGAAAAGGTAGGTCACTGTGGGTGTGGTCAACTAGGGTACCTCAGGACTCCTCCCTTGACTCTGTCTCTCTGCTTCTCTGCTGCCATCATACAAGTATCTTTTTCTCCATCACATCCCTTTGCCATGTTGTTCTGACTTGGAGCCAGCTGGCTACTGGCTGAAATGTGAGACAAAATAAAGCTCTCCTCCCTTAAGTTTTGGGTGTTAGGTATTTTGTTTCACCAACAAAGGAAGCAACTAAGATGATAGAATTTGGTACAAGAAATGAAGATACCCAAAGTCACACTCTGCAATCTGAGCTTGGTAGGAAAATCTGGTTGGAGCTCAGAGGACTAGAATACTGATAAAAAACTGATGGTAAAAACCAGACTCTGGAGCTTTCAGTTGAGAACAAGGACTCCAGGGCAGTTGGACTCCAGGTCATGTGTGCTATGCTGTCAGAGATTTAGTTTACAGTTTGCTTATGTCCTGGGACTGATTAATTCATCTGGTGGAGGAAATTTCAAGGCAGCCCAACATGCAGTCTGTGGTATAGATACTGTTGGGGGCTTCTAGCTAGGTTTATGCAGAAAATTAGGAGCAAAATGCCTATATAAGTAGTTTTCAGTCTTTCCAGAAAGAAAGCACTCACAAATGGTGAGCTGATTATCATTAAAAAGAAGCCAAATACTTTGGATCAGGACAATAGAAAAAAATGCCTCAAAGGCACTGGAAGAATTAGCAAAACCCCGAGATTGGTAGTTTCTAAATTGCAGAAGTGAAAAATTTGGCTTTGTGCTTCTGTAGATAAATGGACACAACTAGAAACTATGGCATTATGTGAAATAAATCAGGCTTGTGTGTGCAAACATCATGTTGTTTTGCTAGCATGAGAACCCGATAGAGTAAATGGAATCTGAAGGGCACAACAGAACTGTGAAAGAATTTGTTTAGTGGAAAGGAAAAACTGGGATGTGGAGCCGGGCGTGGTGGCGCATGCCTATAATCCCAGCACTCGGGAGGCTGAGGCAGGAGGATTGTTGTGAGTTCGAGACCAGCCTGAGCTACAAAGTGAGCTTAAAGCCAGCCTGAACTGCATAGCGAGACCCTGTCTCAAAAAAGACAAAAAAAAAAAAAAAAAAAAAAAAAAAAAAAAAAAAAAAAAAAAAAAAAAAAAAAAAAAAAAAAAAAAAA